>JAJPUD010000324.1:473684-513400 GCA_023553655.1 Myrmecobius fasciatus
GAGAGAGAGAGAGAGAGAGAGAGAGAGAGAGAGAGAGAGAGAGAGAGAGACCTCCCTATTATGGGGTCATAAAATAACCCATTTTTCATTCCTCTCTCAGCTCTGAAAGTAATTTAAAGAAAATTACTTCAAAGTGGTCAAAAATGCTGGAAAATTGTTTTGTTTTGTTTTCCATTAAAGTACTAGCAAGCTGAATTTTTTATGGGAGAAAGTCCTATTTTGAGATAGGCTTATTAAATAAGTTAATTTAAAAGTCAATTAATTTGAGGAAGAGGGGATCTTTAGTCCTTGTTCACTGACAAACACTTTTAAACTTACCTAATTTTCCTCTCTACTTCAGCTGATGCTCTATAAACAAACACTTAATTGCATTTGGGAATCTAGTTGATGAAATTTGGGGATCAGCCCTCTTGTCCAGTGAGGGACCCTCTTGTACTATGAAAAGCCACTTCCTAATTTAATGACTTTTGAATTGGGATTTTCCTATCATGAGTTTTCCTAAAGCAAGGAATATATGTCTCCAATACCATTCATTCCCTTTAGTTTCCTACAAGACTGGTCACTTAGGTTATTACATAATCCTTAGGTTATTTAAAGCACTTTATTCCTCTCTTATAACTTCTTTACACATGACTTGGGCTTGAGATGCATGTGTATGTACGAGTACTGAGCAAACTAAAAACCTCTGATTAAACAGTTTCCCAGTCCACTTCTCCTAGAGTCTTCCAAATATCTTAGAGAACTGCCAATAAAACCTCCTTCATTTCTTCCCTGTATCAGATGTGCTGTTGTCTAATTCACCACAGATTCTGACAAATCCTTCTCAAAAGTTTAAAGTCTTTTCCAAAGTATTTCCCAACATTTTCCTCATACTAGGCCACAGTTCCTAAATAAGCTCTATATTCGAAGAGATGGCTATAGAATAGTGGAAAGACTACTAAGGGTCCCAGTTCTAACACTTACTAGGTGTGTGATGCTGGCCAAAGTGCAAGATCTCTCTGAGATCCTGTCTACACATCTGTAAGAGAGAGATGTTCATCCTTTTAATGCCGAATTAACAGGACTGTTGTAAGGAAAGCATTTTTGTTACAAATGTGCTACACAAATGTACATTATATTGATCCTCTAATCATTCATTATACCCTTCAGCCAAGCAGTATGTGACTTTGAATAAGGAACATCACACCTCTGGCCTCAGATTCTCCCTATGTAAAATTAAGGGATTGCATTAGATTATTTAGTCCAAATGTTCCTTCTAGCTTGAGATCTGAGACCCTATAACTGAGATTTCTTTTTTTTCTTTCTTTCTTTTTGTAGGAGGAGAGTTCCACTTTATTTAGACAAAGGTACATTCCAATTTGGGAAAACCACCTCAGGTTCTCCTAAGGACTAAGTCCCTAAATCTAACTTGTTCTACAAACGTAATATTAGCATATTAATAGAACCATATTCTACTGACAGAAATAGCATATTCTATTAGGATAGTCATGATATGCTTTGTATTTTTAAGCTCCTGAACTGACATAAAGGAGAAACTGGGAGATTCGGGAAGGTTCTATCAGGAGGGAAGGCCATCCAGCCAAAGCTGGTACCTGCCAAGTGAAGAGCAGCTACCTGGAGACCTTGGTAATGGCCAACAGTTCAATCAGAGATGGGATGGACAGCCCCAGAGGAAAGAAATGGATACAGGATATGACCAGTGAGCAACAGGCCCAACCATAGTGGAGGATCTTTATAATAAGAGCTAATATTTATATATCACTTGAAGGCTTCCAAAGTGCCACACATATGTCACTCTTGGAGGCAGGTGCTGTTATGTTCTTTATCTTAGAGATAAAGAAATGAAGAGTAATGAAGTGACTTGCCCAGCGTTACACAGCTAGCAAGCTTCTGAGGTAGAATCTCAACTTTCATTTAAAAAAAAAATCTCTTTTGAAATTCATGCTTAGTAGTGGTATTGTTAGGGGTCAAAAGATACACATGAATTTATAGCCCTTTGGGCAAAATCATATCTTTTGATCATTTATCAATTGGGGCATGGCTCTTTTTTTATAAATTTGACTCCATTCCCTCTGTGTTTGAGATATAAGGCTTTGTCAGAGAAATTTGCTTCAAAACTCTTTTTACAATTATTGTTGCTAATTATATTTCCCTTCCTTTATTCTATTCTTTCTCCCCATTCACCCTGTCCATCCTCAAAAGTGTTTGGCTATTGACCACTTATGGCATTTCTTTTATCACTCTCCCTCTTTCCCACAACTCCTTCCCCTCCTATTTTCTGGAATGGTAAGAAACATTCCTATACCCATATTGAGTATATATGGTATTTCCTCTATGAGCCAATTCCGATGAGAGTACAGTTCATTCACTCACCTCTTCTCCCCCTTCTTTCCCTCTACTGTAAAAGCTTTTTCTTGCCTCTTTTGTATGGCAGATAATTTGTACTATTCCACTTCTTTTCTCTTTCCCCCAGTACATTCTTCTCTCATCCCTTAATTTCATCATTTTTTTTTTGCTAAGGCAATTGGGGGTTAAGTGACTTGCCCAGGGTCACACAGCTGTTACGTGTCTGAGACCAGATTTGAACTCAGGTCCTCCTGACTTCAGGGCTGATGCTCTATTCACTGTGCCACCTAGCTGCCCCTATTTCATCATTTTTAATATATTATCCCTTTATATTTAACTCATACTTGTGCCCTCTGTCTATATATACGCCTTCAGACTTCCATCATAATGAGAAAGTTCTAATGAGTCACTCACTTATTTGACAAGCACTTATTAAATACCCACTGTGTTCAAGTTCCTTTTTCCAAAGGAAAAAGTCCAAATGGTCCCTGCCTTTCAATATCTTATGTTCCCCTGGGAATTCCTTTCTTATCTCATGTATCCTTTGGACAAGAGTTTCCTAATAGAAAGTCGCTTGCTATTCAACCAAAGGGCATTTTTCTACTTGAAAATCGTGTGAATAAATAGTCTTTGTCTTCCTCCCAAGGTGCAGGAAAGAAGTTTTGGAACAAAATTACAGTTTGCTTGATTAAGCTCCTGATTCTTGTTCATACTGAGACACAGAGCCAGGAGAGAAGGAAATAGGAAGAAAGAAGTTTTTTTGTTCAAGTAGAGTTGCCAACATTTCAAGTTCTCCACGACTGACAAGATATGATGCTCACAGGGTTCTAGACACACACACACACACACACACACACACACACACACACACACATACACACCCCAAGTGAAGTCCTTATGACTTTTCCCCAAAATCTTCACATTCATAGTGTCTGTTTGACTGACAATTCTAGCAAGTGACTAACAAGAATTCCAGTTCTTTGACAATATAAACTCCTAAGAGCACTATTAACTAATGATAACTAATAGAGTTAATTTGCAGAAGAATTGACAGAAGTGAGGGACAGGATTAAGAAGCAGAGTGACATTTGGGAGAAGAGAAGAACTAATATTTGTGAGCTTCAAGGAGTAGGAAGAAGGATTTGTAGCTTTAGCAAATATGGAGTCTTTTATTCCTAGGAGTTATCTGAAGCCCAGAGATGTTCTCCATTAGTAGGTCTTCTTGGAGGCTATCATATTATTATTAGCAAAAGGATTTAATTTTGTTTCTTTTAAATCACAAGTTCCCCTAGTAAAAAGAATATTAAAATTTAAATATCAATATTAAAGAGCATTAGTACCAGGATCTAAAGGGCCTCAGGTCTAATTCTGACTCTACCAATTCCTGCTATCATGTCCATTCCCTTCCCTTTCTTAATCTCAATTTTTCAGTTTCCTCAAATAAATAAAAGAAAAAAGAAAAGGAAGGCATTTAGATGGTGCAGTGGATAGAGTCTTGAAGTCAGGAGGACCTGACTGCAAATCCACCTTAGATACTTAACATTTACTAGCTATGTCACTAAGGCAAATAACTTAACCCCAATTGCTCCACTCAAAAAAGAAAAGAAAAGAAAAAAAAAGGAAAGGGGGGAAAAGTTTGGACTAGACGGTTTCTAAAGCCCCTTTTAGTTCTAGGTTCTATAATCCTATGAATTTCACACTCCTTTGGGGAGCTATACCAGTTATGTAAAGTGAGGTGTACCATATGGAAATAGCCACCCACTTCAACAGCATTCCCCTCCCCAGGGGTATATTCTTGTCTCATGTGCACCCATGTATGTAGGAAACAGGCGTATCCACACGGACACAGTGACAGGCTCTGGCTGAAAGTGGTGATGTGGTTTCTGCATCTCCCATCCCCTTAAGGAAGATGAAGTTGAAATACCAGGTTTCTGAAGAAATGCTTCTGTGGTTCTTTGACAATCTCCAAAAGAAGAGCTGGAGATCTCAGAATCCAGAAGCTTTGCCCCCTGTGTTTGCTTGCTCTGGAGGAAAAGGGAAATGTTGAGCCAGAGACTGAAAGATTAACATACACACACACACACACACACACAATTTGGGTCCTCAAACTTAAGCTAGTCACTTGCTGAACAGCCGGGTTCATTTTTGACAGTGTTAATTGACAAATACAAGGGTAGGGAGAGTCATTAACTCACCATTAGGCACTTTTCAAGCTTTGGGATCAGGAGCAGAAAAGATCTGTGTTCTCCCTCATCCTGTCTGCACACATGCATGCATACACACATAATTTCCTGCTCTAATGGGTTTTTATTTAGCACTTATCAAAGTTTATCATCGTTTTAATTCTTTTCCAAATTTCCCAGAATGCCCAAGAATTCCCTGGATGATAGGATTTCTAACAAGTTCTCTGGTTTTCTACATGGAAACAAAGCAAGCCCTGGGCTACTATATAAATTCCTTATATAAATGTTAGATATTATGAATATGATTATTATTACGACCATGCATTTGGCTTATTAGATTATCAACAATAATAGTAACCAGCACTTATACAGCAATTTAAGTTTTGCAAAGTATTTTCATATGTATTACCTCTTTCGATCCTCAAAACAACCAAAGGAAGGAGGTGCTATCATTATTCTAATTTTACAAATGAGGAAACTGAGGCTAAAAACGGTTAACTTGCCCAGACTCACATGGCTAGCCAATTTCTGAGGCAGGATTTTGAACTGCCTTCCAAGTCTAGCACTGTATTCAAAGAGCCATCTGGTTGTGCTGTTTATACAATTTTAGGAATCCTTGACTAGGTCCCTAATTTTTTATATATTTAAATATCACTGCAATGACCCTTTCTAATACCCTATGAGTCACCCATGACTTGCTTCTTTGGGTTTAAGGGAGCAATGGCATGTAATGCAATGAGAGATGTGCAAGAAGTAAGCATAAAAAGCCTCAACCAGGCTATCTATGATTGGAAAAGGAAATGGTGAGAAGAGCAAGAAGTCATACATGAACAGTGTGAGCACTCCTGTGATGTTCACAGAGTGGAAAAGACCTAGAGGAATGCTTGTGTCATGTTGAGCAGACCCACTTAGAGGCTTTATGGGAATGTGTGGACCAGGATCCAACAGGATGAGATACTGTGAAGGTTGCACTAGAAATTGTCTCGAAATTGAAGCAAAGAGAACAGGGTTCCAATCCAGATTCCACTACTTACCGTAATATGACACTGCCTAGGTCATCCCACATCTCCACACCTCAGCTTCCTCATCTGTAAAATGGACAAGAAGGCTCCAAGATCTCTCCCAACTCTCAATCGGCGTATGATGAGAGATTGCCATGTGCTTAGTGCAGGGAATCCCCACATCATGGCAGTTACCAATCCATTAAACAAAAGCAACAACTCCTCACCATTTCTATTGGTGCCTCTTGGAATGAATGCTTAAATCATTTTACAAATATTATTTCCTTGGAGCTTCATAAAAACTCCATGAAGAAGGCACTACAAACTTTATTTAACGTTGGGGGAAACTGAGGCTGCTCATAGTCATAATACAAACCATTAGCAATCAGATATAATTAGTACATGTGCAATTATATAAACCATTTTCATTGTCATTCATTAGTCATTTGTACAAGAAAAGTTGAATAAAAAATAAAATAAAGTGAAAAATAGCTTGTTTCAGTCTGTATTTAATAAACATCAGTACTTTCTCTGTAGTAAGATAATACGCTTCATCATTAGTCCTTTGGGATTGTCTGGGATCATTGTGTTGCTAGGAATAGCTGAGTCATTCAGAGTTCTTCCATCGAACAACATTGTTGTTCCCTATACAACATTCTTCTGCTTCTGTTCACTTTTCTATGCATCAGTTCATTCAACCTTCTTGTCATTTGTTAGAGCACAATAATATTCCATTACAATCATATCCCACGGCTTGTTTAATTCATGGGCATCCCTTTGATTTCCAATTCTTAGCTTCCACTAAAAGAGTTGCTATAAATAACTTTTGTACCAACAGGTCCTTTTCCCTTTTTATGGATGTCTTTGGGATATAGACCTAGCAGTACTATCAAAGGATATGCAAGGATGGGCACAGTTCTTAATTGCTCCCCACAATGGCTGGATCAGTTCACAACTCCACCAACAATCCAGCTAAGATTTTTAAGGCTAAAGGAATATTTTACACTCCATTTCTTCTGCCTCCCGGTTTTAAAATAAATAACACACTTCCTGGCACACAAGTAAGCACTTAATAAATGTTTGTTGGATTGACTTTACATTAACATACGATTTAACACCTACCTCCTTTCATAGAACTAACACCCATAAGGGACCCTAGACATCATCATCCAGTCCCGTTATTTTATAAATGGGGAACTGAAACTCAGAAAGTTTGAAGCCAGAAATAGCAGAGCCAGGATCTGGACCCATTTCTCTCTATACAATGCCATACATTCTCACTGACCATCTATGTCCTCCTCCCACATTGATTATTTTTCCCTCCATTCTAGTCAGTTGTGACTGTGGCTAGAGAGTACAACTTGAAGAGCAAAGATCTCCAGAAAAGGCACTAAAATGCTGTTCTTTATCTACTTCATCTCAAATTCTATCATTTGCCATGTGCTATGAACTGTCCATAGAGCAACCCCCCCAAGCTCACCCAGTGCCCACAGATTAGAAAAAGGTCTGCTCAGGGTTAGGGGGGATACTCCACAACTTTAAGATTACTTTTGTTTATCTGAAATTTATATACTGGAATAAAGCCTCCAACCTTGGCCTTGTTCAGCCCCCACTTTAACCCTAACCAGTCCAGACTGAGATATCCAGAGAGCAAAAACTGGAGCAAGGGGATGATAATAGCACCTGTCCTGAGGATCACTGACAGAACACATGTCAAACACGCTGCCAACCTTAAAGATTCCAGCTATTATAACCCTCAGGATACCACAAAGTTCACAGGAAGCACTATGGTAAGAATCGAGTTTAAATTACTTTTGATCTGAGTCTCTCAAAAGGTGAGATTTGAATCCAGATCTTCTGATAACCCATAAACCCATAGCTGTTTGAGCTCCACTCAAGATTCTTCCTGTGTGGCAGTTAGTGCATCTTCGGGATCATTTCTGTCACGCATTCTCCACACCCCAGACCTTCCTACCTAAGCTCAAAAATGGAGGAAATGAGAAAAGATTGGTGAGAATTTAGAAGTGGGAGTAGGAGAGCAAAGAAATTTCCACAATGGGAAATGAGCACCCACTATCCCCGAAGACATCTTTTAGGCTCCCACTGTGACAACCATACAGGAACTAGCATCCATCTGGATCCATCTCCTCAGAGAAAGCATCTTGGGGGACAAGGAGCCCACAGTATCGGGTTCCCCGGTGGAGGTCCCACATCATCATCCCCACATCCACAGCAATGATTTCCATAAGATGAAGCCCCAGCCCCTAGCCTGAGACTCCCATACAATCCATCCTGCCCCCAGAGACCCTACTATCCTTGGGTAGAATGGCTAGAGAGGGAAATATCAGCTACTTCTCCTTAGAGCGGAGGGGGGACAGGGTGGGACATGGGAGTGACTATTGCTATAGTCAACATTGTCTCTGTCTGAAAAGGACGAGGGGGAGCCACCACTTGGCCCATCATCATTTGAGGGGCAGAAGTACCTGCTCTTTCATCACCAGGTTGTCAGCTAGGGTCTAAGACAGCAGAGATTGCTACTTTCTATATCTGATAAAAACCATATCAGAGAGCAGGGTAATCAGCATGTCAGAAACCTCTGAAGCCCAGAAGTGATCATTTCTTCCAAGAACTTGAGAGAGAAAGAGAGCAAACCAGAGGAGGAGAGAAGGCAACTCCAGGGGACCTGCTCACCGAGTGACAGGACCCCCGGGGTGGATGTGCAGTTGTTAGCCTCCCTCCCTATCACCCAATCTGCCTCCTGCCCTGTTCCCATCAAAGCCCCTAGCTGTGCTTGTTAGGTTGGTTTTTAATACCCGAGACAAAGATTTGATTAAAATAAAAGAACAATTCAAAGTAAACCAAAATTCCCAGTTTGAAAACATCAGCCCAGATTCCCAGCAAGTTCAGCTGGGAGAGGAAGCAGTAAGATCTCTCTTCTTACTTTCATCCCACACAGTAAGCTCTTAATTAAAGCCTGTTGACTGTTTGATAGCACTTCCCCCAAATTCACTCTGGCTTCAAGGTCAAAGTCAAGGCGGAAAGCTTCTTCCCAGGTGCAATGATATTTTTTTTCTTTAGATAGACACCACCAGAATACAAACTCCTCAGCTCAGCACTTAAAGTCTCTCTCAGACTCTCAAGATTTTTAAGAAGTCTTCACCACAATCCAGTCATTCCAGGATCGAAGTACAAATCTCCAGTATACCAGAACTCATAACTTCTTACCAGCTTTTGCTCAAAAAACTCAACAGAGATTATCCCATACTCTCAATAGTTCCACATAGGAATACCTTAACTTTTAGAAGCTCTTCCTTATAGTGAGCCTAAATTTGCTTCGTTGCACCAACCCATTGCCCTACTCCTATCCCTGCAGTCAAGCCAATTTAAGCACTCTTCCACAGGACAGCTCTTGAAATCCTTTCAAATATAAAAACAACTAACGAGTCCCATCCTTCCAAGTTTCCTTTTCCTCAGGCTGAACTTTTTTCTCCCAATCTTCATATTGGATTTACTATCCCAGATGATCTTCTCCGGGGATTTTCTAGCTTATCGATGTCAATCCTAAAATACGATGCACAGAAATGTACCTAATGCACCACAAACACAAGGTGGTCTAGCCCGTGTAGGGAATCGTGGTGATGGGACTTCTTCCTCCCTGGCACAAGACACCACGCTTTTCAGTGAATTCCTGGATCAATTTAAGGTTTCTGTATGACACTGCTGTATTCCTCCCATGAGCATTTATCAAGCACTTGCTATGTGTTATAAAAGTACTGTTATATATGTATATATATAATGTTATATATGTATATATGTTATATATGTACTGTGCTAACAGTTGGGATATAAAAATGAAATAGCTCCTGCCCTCAAGAAGCTTACAGAGAGAAACAAGGTGAACATAGATAAGGAAACACACAAATTATGTGCAAAACAGACTCAGATAAATTGAGCATCCAGTCCCTTCAAGCGACAGACCTTTCTAGTAGTTGTCTAACCTTACTTGGGAAATGAAATACTTTACATTTATCACTATTAACTGAAATTTGAAAATTGAAATAAAGAACTTTCTGGATCCTGCCTCTCATCCAGTTCATTGGCTATCCCTATATTATGGGCAAATTTAGTCAATGGGCCATCTCTTCCTTTCTCTAAGGAGGAGAAGGAAGGACTCAGGAAGAGAAGAAGAAAGAATATAATGGAAAAGTGCCCACAATAGCCTTTGAAATGTCGCAAGGCTTCAGAAAGTATACAAAGAAAATATTCAAACTCTACCCAGAAAAAAACTGATCTAAAAAGGCCAGAGGGAAAGAGAGACCAGGAGCTCAAAGCACCAAGACTGTGCATCCAAAAGGTTTTACTATCCTGGGGTCCTAGCCCCTTGGGGACCTTGTCAAAGGTGACCTTGGTGGCCATCTTTCATTTTATACACAAGGAAATTCAGCTTCAGAGTAATTGTGATCTGCCCAAGGTCACATAGCTGCTGAGGGACAGAGGTGAAACTCCAATTCCAATGTCAAGTCCAGGGTTTTTTCAACCTCCTCCCCCAACCTCATCCTGAGTCATTTGCCAGAATTTGGTCCCATGAACTCTAGGCAGTTCTCACTTTCTATTCAAAAGCAAGGGCCAGCTCCCTACTAGGTTCTTCCTCTGTTTGTTATACAGGAAACAAAATTTACCATTTCCACAAGGCCTTTTTCATGACTGTTTAGTTCTTTGCATCCCATCCCAGATCCATTACAATTTAAAAAGGGAAAAAAATCTGGAATCCAAATGAAGCTGCCTCACTCCTTATTTCAGGAGTAGCAACATCCCAGGGCTTGCAGATGGGGAACAAAATGCCCCTTTCTCAGGGAGTGAGACTCACATAGAAAAAGGGTCTTATTAAGAAGAAGAAGAGCTTGAGTATGAATAGAGCTCATTTCATTCCTAGGAGAAGCAGTGAATGCCTATGGTTGAACAGGCAGATATGATTATGTGAAACCAAAGGCAAAAGGAAGTGAGTCATCTCAACCTTCTTCATGTCTCCTGATATTCTGCATGCAAATAAAACTTCAGTCCCGGCCTGTCTGGAAGAGAGACAAAATTAGCCAAAATAAAGAACTACAAAATGAGAAGAGTTCAGAGGACTAATTTTTGGTGCCTAAAGATTAATTAACTGAATATCCTTCTTTTTAAGTGGTGTGGGAATGGGAGGATATCTCCTGATTTGGGATTTCATTTAGGCAAGGAACCACAGACCTGGAGATTCCCTCTACCAATTTTAAGCTCAGCCCTTATTTCTAACTGTTAGTCTTAGGTGGTTCCCAATAAATGTAAGCTCCTTGAAGGTAAAGACCATTTTATTCTTTATATTTATATTCTCAATATTTAGCAAAGTGACTGTCACATATTATGTGCTTCATAAACATTTGCTGATGGACTGGAAGGAAGGGGGACCCAAGAAATTGAGAAGCTTGTCCTAGCCACAAAGCCCAGGTGTGTCAAAGGCAGGACCTGACCCCAACTCTTCATGACTTCAAGAAGGGCTCAGACTTGTGCTACCTGTTAGAAAACATGAAAGAGCCATGCAATAGAATGGATTTCTACTCATGTACTGTCAGCTGCACCGGAAAAAAAAAGTTTTGTGGTTCAAACACACAGAAGACTCCATAGAAGTGAACTTGGGGTTGGGAGAGGAATTACATTAAAAAGCTGGTCAGAGGTGAAACACTCATGACTTGGACACAAAGACCTCTGCACAGGGAAGTGGCCACTCCTCCATGAAACAACAATGATAAATCTATCCTTTGTTTCTAGGAACTTGCCAGTGTATGCAGGTTTTATGTTGTCATGTAGATATAAAGTACCCAGGATAACACTGGTTACTTTTTAAAAAGGCCTTAGCTGGAAAACCTTTCTGCCATTTCCATACCTGGGGATCCCCCAAAGAGCCTTCTTCAGAAAGTGGTTTTCTCCAGAATAATGGTATTCCTTAAAGACTCACCTCCTGCTTCTCTCTTCTTGCAATGATTAGAAAAGCTCCCCCAAAAGAGAGTATGATGATCCTGCTCCAAGGGCAGGCTCACAAGCTGTTAACAGAACTGGCAGGAGACAAAGGTGTAAGAAAGGTAGCCTTGGAATCAAAAAGTAGGCTTCACCTCCTGCCTCCAATTTTCCTAGCAGTAGCACCTTGGGCAAGCCACAGATTGCAGAACTGGGGGTTCTTTTTTTTTCATTTTATTAAACCTTTTTATTTGCAAAACATATGTATGAGTAATTTTTCAACAATGATCCTTGCAAAGCTTTCTGTTACAAATTTTTCCCTCCTTCCCTCCACCCCCTCCTCTAGATGGCAGGAAGTCTAATACATGTTAATTATGTTAAAATACTTGACAAATCGAATATGTGTATGCATATTTTTAGTTATCTTGCTGTGCAAGAAAAATCGGATCTACAAGAAAAAAAATCTGAGAAAGGAAACACAGTGCAAGCAAACATCAATCGAGAGCATGAAAATGTTATGTTGTGGTCCACATTTCACATCCCTCTCTCTGGGTGTATATGGCTTTCTTCACTGAACAACTGGAACTGGTTTGAGACATTTCATTGTTGAAGAGAGCCATGTCCATCAGAATTGATCATCATATAGTATTGTTGTTGCTGTATACAATGATCTCCTGGTTCTGCTCATTTCACTCAGCATCAAGAACTAGAGGTTCTTACAGAACCTCATTGGCCATCTAGTCCAATTCACACAGGAAAGAGTTCCCCACAGAAGCATATAAAAAGTCATCCCTTCTTTTATTCATGAAGGAGAAGAGAGAAAGTCTCAGAAAGAGAAGAGGAGGGAATGAACATCTTCCACTTGGGGGAATGACAATTGTGCCATGAATCCCACTCATTTCACTGGCTTATAATTTACAAGTTCCTGTCTCTTTTCTGCTAGGTGGAGCAGTTGACAGAATGCTGGACATGGAATCAGAAAGACCTGAAATTGAAATCTGCCTCTGCTCTCTAGACCTTGGTCACCTCCTCTATTAATTGGGGATAATAATGGCCCCCACCTCCCAGAGTTGTCATCAGGATCCAGTGAAATACCATATGTAAAGATGTAGATTGCTATAGAAAGGAAATAAATTGGGAAGGTGTATACCATCTCCAACTCTAAAACGCCTCTCCCCAACATTCTCCCCAGTAGAGGCTCCCCTGTCACATCTGCCAGTTTTCTCCAACTTCCTCATCAAGGGCACACTGGTGTTTTCTTACTACATCCTGAACTTACCTTTGGTACCCATTCCTTGTTAACTGCTTCACTCTTCCCAGTCCAAAGACTGGAAATCCAAAGCCTGCCACACTGCTTGGCAGAGGCGGCAGCAGCAAAGCAAAGCTAGGGGAGCGCTGCCCTCCTTCCTCCTCTGCCCCGTCTGTTCCCAAGCACTTATCTTTTCACTCTCTTCCTTTTCAGTACAGCTTAAGCCCCTTTGGCTTGTCCTTAACTTTCTAGCCTGCCCTAGTGCTGAGCTTTAGCACTCCCAACACTATCTGTACAGCCCCATGCCAAGCTTTTGTATTTACCCTCTATTATCTTGACTCAATTTTCTTTTTAAAATGTAAGTTGAGGGAAGAGATCTCTTTGCCTTCATGTTTGGGTCCCTCTTTGGGTAACTTTTGCCTTTCTTCCTAAGTGAAATCACTTCCCTTTGTGTCTTCTGCATTTCATTCTCAAAACCTTCCTACCACCATGTCTGGGATTGATTTTCCCTGTTGAATTTCAGTCTACTTTTATTCAAGACAGTTCAGATGGGAGGGTCATGATGGCCTGAGGGTCATAGAACATGAACTGTCACCCAGGCCTCTTTCTCTCACTGGTCATCCCTCCAAGAGCAATGAATCACAAAATGAAATCTGGGCAGATGGCAGGAGCCAATATGGCTACCTGTTACAGGGATCATAAAACTGGGTATCTCTGCCTCCCAGGGATATTATGAGGAGCTAGTGAACAAATAAATGGAAAGTGTCTCATAAACATAAAGTGCTATGAAGATCTGGAAGACACTTGCAAAGGTCTTGGGAAACAAAAACATTTTATATGTTGTCTTTCAGGGGGAAAAGAAGTAACTCCATTAAGAACAATTAGAAAGAGCCCTGGATTCAAAGATAGAATTCTGCTACTTAATGATCTAGGTGACTTTTTTCAAGGATCCTAAGTTCCTCAACTGTACGATGAGGGCAATTGGAGCAGATGACTTTTCAAGTACCACCTTGATCTAGTTGTATGAGGATATGATTCTAGTAACAATTAAACAATTATGCTTTTTCAGTAAAAAATATTAATTTGTTAAGCCTCTTGAGATCTGTTTTCTCCTTTCCCTACCGAGCATGATACATTTAGGTCAGGTATCAAATCAACCATTCCTATAAAAATGTCCAAGTTGTTTTTATTTAGGACAGTAGCATCCTTTTAAGGAAGCAGCTTTGTCTGTTTCAATAAATCAATAAGTATTATTCAATTTATACTATGAACCAGCCACTATACTAAATTCTGAAGATAAAAAAGAAGCAAAAGACTTCCTGCCCTCAAGGAGTTTTCAATCTAATTGTGAAAATAACTTGCAAATAAATACAAAGCAAACTACATACAGAATAAACTGGAAATGATTAACAAAAGGAAGGAACTTGAAGGAAGAGGTGTTGAAGAAGTATCATTACATGAATTTGTTGACAAATTCCCTCAAGAGACCATTCAGTGTTACACCATAGATGCCATGGATTTTACCTGCTGCCATCTGTGACAAAATTAGAAGCTAGATTTAAAAATTCTTTATTTTTGAGAGATAGACAGAGAGAGAGAGAGAGAGAGAGAGAGAGAGAGAGAGAGGCTAGAGCTTTGCAAAATCATTTTCTCTCCTAGCATACAGAGAGTGTCATTTTGATTTCCCAAGACCTTTACTGTTGCAGTTAAGAATAGTCAAAAAATAGTCATAAACCAGCCAATTAAAAACAAAAAAGAACTAGGGGTCTTGGTTCCAGAGAATAAAATGTGAAACATATTTTCCTCTTTCTCAGAGAGGTGGGGGCTGTAAATCTAGAATATTGCTAGTGACAATAAGAGATAAGAAATAAATCTCATTCCAAATCTCTTATTCCAAGACATGTTGGAATTAACAAATTTAATATATAACAATGAGTCAAGTGACACTTATCAAATTTATGTCAGTATGTTTTACTTAACTATTTTTCCTTGTTACAAATGTAGCTCCCTGAAAAGTGGGAGCCTACTCTGTTGATTCAGGTTCTCAATCTGGCAACCTTCTTTCAGGGTCCAAGGGATAGCCCTAAGGGATTATGGGATTTTCCTTAATTCTATTGATGTATCCCTATCCTTCTCTGTTCTTTCCAATTTCAGTCATTCATTATAACTTCTTATATCACTGATTGATCCAGCAATTAGTGCCTCAATAACATTTAAGCAATAAACATCAATTAGCTTTTATAAAAAGATAGTTACTGAGAATACATGGAGAACAGAAAGATAAACACTCCCCAAATCAGTAGTGCTCTCTCCCCCTTATAGCATCTTAGTCCCTCAGGAGGCTGAACTCAAGCTGAAAGTAGTTACTAAAAAGTATTTGCCTCCCTCCCCAAGTTCACTGCTAAATGCTACCTCACTGATGGATCAATTGCTTGGATGTGGTGTCTCATTGCCATCTCAATTCATTGTTGGCTCAGATGTCAAATATCACTCTTTAGGGCTATATTGGCTCCACAGGCCCAGCTGGTGACAAAGTCAGAAATGGACTCCCATCAGCTTGGTGACACAGTGGATAGTGAACTGAACCTGGAGTTAAGAAGACCCAAGTTCAAATCCAGCCTCAGATATTTAGTGGCTTTTCTTGGGAAATCCCAATAGCTCTCTCAGTTTCCTCATCTGCAAAGTTGGGTTAATAATAACACCTACTTCCCAGGCTTATTGTGGGATAAATTGAGACATTTCACAAACCTTAAATCTATGAGGCTCTAAGTATGGGAATAGAGAAAGCACAGGATCTCAAATCAGGGAGAGCTGAGTTCAAATATATCTCAGACACTCATTAATTGTGTGAACCTGGACAAGTCAGTAAACCCCTCTCATCCACAGTTTTCTTATCTGTAAAATGAGTATAATGATAACATCTACCTCCCAGGAGAAAATGAGATATTTTTAAAGAAGTCTAGGAACCTTAGAGTGCTATATAAATGCTAACTATTATTATTATTCATGTTATAACTATCATCACTGGATCTCTGGTCCTCTGACCTTTGGAATCTTACAAGGTCATTTCATCTCTAATATCCCTGTACCCCAGAACAGGGAAGAGCAGACACAAGAGGGACAGGCCCAACTTAGGTACCATATGTCTTTGAAGCCACCTTGCAAGCAGGCTGTTGAGGGACCCCTTCCCCAGAGATTGCAGCACTTTGTATTCCTTCCTGAAAAGCAGCCAGGAAATATTGGGGAGGCCAGTTTGGCCAGTTGTGCCTTTTGTATGCATCGCCAGTTCTGGCTTAGCAGCTAATGCAGCAGCAGCAGCAGCCCTTCTTGGCCAACAAGCACAGAAGAGAAGCTGAAGCTGAATCGGCAGGAGTGGGGGAGAGGGGATCGGACCAGGCAGAGCATTTCATCGACCAGTTCTTTTTTTATACAAGAGAAAGTTCTTTGTGCATGGAGACCTGGAGAAATGACTCTGGAGCTTTTATTTGTAAGGTACCAGTAAAACTCTTTAAAAGAAATTTCCAGGATTGAGGTGGAGGCACTGCTATACACTCTACTTCCTCCATAGAATGCATTTTCCTGTGGATGTCTGGGAGGGAGGACATGCCCAGAATTCTCAAAGAAAAGATATTCTGCACCATAGGATAACTGCAGTCCATAATGTTCATGCTATTCATACAGAAACATCCTCTGGAGGGCCTGATGCAGTCTTAACTTCAGCCCTAAAGCTATCTTTGTAAAGATAGGAAGAAATGAAACATTTTTAAAGGCCTCCCCTTCCCCTTGTAGTTTTCTATTAGCACAGATTCCCAATATTTTCTTACAGAGGCTCATAAATAATTGGAGATAATGGGCAAGTCTACAAAAGTGGGAGCCAAGAGTCAAAGAACAGCATGACATTAGAGAATAGCAAAGAAAAATTTTATAGGGCTCACACCGTCCTATAGATGGAAAGCTAGGGGCCACAAGTAAAGCCCAACAGAGAAAATGGGTGTTTTCCCATCCATCTGAAGAATGAAAATCCATCCACAACTAGATGGCCCTCTGCACCCATAAAGTAAAAAGTAAAACAATCCAACGGGTCTTGGCAATAAAAATCAGCCCTTTAAATGGATGAATGAGAGGATCACACATGGCCCGGTCACCTTAGCTCAGGACAAAAATGCTGGCGTTTCCAAAATTAAGAACAGGCTTGGAATCACCATAGTAGGAACTTGTCCCCAGACAACGCCAATCTTTTTCATTAGAGCCAGAAGCCCCCTCTGAAGCCATTCAGTCCAAAACCTTCATTTTACAAAGGAGCAAAGAGCAGAGTCTGATGGACATGAATGAAGTCACTCTAATGGGGAATCCCAGAACCAAGATTTGAGCCCAGGTTTCTAACTCCAATCCCTGTGATCCTTCCATCACACCACTGGGAGGCCTTGAAAAGGGAAATGTCAGGTCCCTGTAGGCCCCAGCAGAGAAGTACACCGGGGTGGTTAATCACAGGGCCTTCTGAATTTGGCCAGAGGACATATGTTAAGTGCATCTCATTGCATTTTCAGGAAAAGATCAATGGTCCTGGACATGCTTGACACCACATGAGCTGCTCCTCATTTTCTCCAGTCCTGTGCTGCTCTCTAATGGAGCCACTGGTGCTTAGCATTCTTTGCAGAGAGTGGGAGCTCAATGGATACAAATGGGGTCTGGGTCATCTTCGCTCTGGGCCTGTTTCTTCACCCCTAAAAGGTGGAGATGGGATTTAAACAAGAGTCCCAACTTTTTTGTGTCTTAAGAAGTCTGGCAAAAAGTTGGTAAAGCCTTCCCAGAATTGTTTTTCCACTGTGTGAAATAAAACACATAAAATTATGAAGAAAACCAATTATAATGAAATATAACTATCAAAACACTTCTGAAAAATAAATTCATGGACTCCAGGCTAAGAATCCCTAAACTAGACATCTCCAAGCTCCCTTCTAATCCTATATCCTATGGGCCTGGTAATGTGCCTTAGATGGTCAGTCCCCAAGATAGAAATATCTGACTCACAAAATTTACTTTGATGGATCAGTGAACCCAATGTGAAGTAACATGACAGCTGCTGTCCATGGTACCTTGCAAGGACACATTTTGCATACATGTTCTTCACTTGTATTTAGAGCTTTAGAGATGCATTTGCTGATTAAGTCATGAATTTACTTTGTCAAAAAGTATCTGATTCTAAATGAGGGTACCTGATTCCATAGGGGAAGCAGCAGAGGTGGGAAAAACTCTTGATTTAGAGGCTTGGGATCTGGTTTCCAATCTATAATTTTAGAATGAATGACTAGCCACTATTCTCAGAAAAATAGTTCTTACAAAACTCAATAAACCTTCCCCTTGATGGTCAGTAACTCTGAGAAATAAATGTCTGAATGATCCAGCTATTAATGAAGCACTTTATTTGTAAAGATTTACAAGCAACATATTAACAGGACAAGGTAGCATTTTCCTTTTCCATCTAGACTCTTCCCTTCATGATGTAAGACCTAGCAGAAACATTGCATTTGGAATTAATAGACCTGGATTTAAATCCTGGCTCTGATACTTATTCTCTCTGTGACCTTGGCTGGTCATTCACTTTATCTGTAAAGTGAAAGGATTGCACTAGATGATGTCTAAGGTGTCTTCCAGGTCTAAATTCTATAATTTTAAAGTTATTGATTATGAACTTACCTTCTATAAGTCTGCAAGAGAATCTTTCCCTTTCCCTGCCCCGGAGTCAAGCCCTGAAGAAAGCTTGGAACCATGTGTGTCTGTATTTCCTGAAGAAGAAATAACGAATGTCTTTCCTTTCCAAAGCTCTCGTTCCACCTTCACTTCTTGGGCAGCCACATAAAGTCACATCAGTATTTTTTCACCATTCAGGAGAGCCTCATGCAAAATTCTCTAGGCTAGGCTAGCCACTCAGACTACATTATAATAGCTGACACATAAAGCTTTAAAGTTTGCAAAGTATATTATACACATTATTTCATTTGACTCTCATAACAAATTAAAGAACATGCATATGGTAAGATATGCGTCTCCAGCTATATTCATCAATGTTATCAGTAACTACCACCGGTGGTACCATCTTTTAATTACAAAAAATAATGAAGCATCCTGAGAACTGGAATAGAATGCTAAATAAAAGATCAAGGCATTGGAAGCATTATAATTTCTTCAGAAGTGAAATGTCAGTCTGAAGCAGTATTGCCTCTTACATTCCCTTTCTTCTCCACCTCAACCCTATCCTGTCCCACCAAAACAAAATGGCAATTTGGCCATTCATTACAAAGATAAGTGTAAGGGAGATGGTAAGGATGGCCACAGAAGACGTAGGGAGATGGAGACAGGAGAAAAGGGTAGTGATGAAAGGGAAACGACTACCCACATATAGTTCCCTTGTGCTTTATACCACTCTACCCAAATCTCACCAACATACACCTCTATGTGTTCTTGTCCTTATTCTAATAATAAAGTAATGGGAGTCTTCATACATATAGAACATTTGCACAAGTTCTGGGGCAGAAGGGAAAGGCTTCATTAATAATAAAATTACATTTTAAAGGCTTACAAAGTTATTGATCATGCCATGTTGCCTCTCAAGAAAGGATGATGTGAGCCTTCCATCACTACTACAACTTCAGAGGCTGTCCAAGACTCAACTTGAGCCTCCTCTGGTTTTTCACCCAAAGAACCATAGCTTGGCAATTCCTGGCTTAGGGAAATATTTTAAGAGGAGTCAGGAGAGATGGTATTTTTTTTTTGCTTTTTGATGAGGCAATTGGGGTTAAGTGACTTGCCCAAGGTCACACATCTAGGAAGTGTTAAATGTCTGAGACCACATTTGAACTCAGGTCCTCCTGACTTCAGAGCTGGTGCTCTAACCACTGCACCACCTAGCTGCCCCTAGGAGAGATAGTATTTTGCACACAGCTCAAGCATAGCAAGTATGACCACACCACAATATATCTTGGAACTCCCAGATGTAGGGACATCCTCCAGTAATGCAAATGACTGCCCACTCATACTTGCCCATCTTGTGGGACTTGTCCATGTCCTCTTCTCAACTTATCGCCTCAGGGATCAGCACCCAAGAGGCCAAAAACCTCCAAAGTCTCTTGATGTCATGGAATCCCATGAGCTGCCCAATCATTATCCTTCATTCCCATGACCAGCCCCTCTTCTTTTAAAAATACTAGTTTCTTGGGGCAGCTAGGTGGCGTAGTGGATAGAGCACCAACCCTGAAGTCAGGAGGGCCTGAGTTCAAATCTGGTCTCAGACACTTCCTAGCTGTGTGACCCTGGGCAAGTCACTTAACCCCAATTGCCTCAACAAAAAGCAAAAAAAAAAAAAAAATACTAGTTTCTTTAAAGATATCCTTGATACTGCTTCTCCTATATAAATCTTACTTTAAAATGTGTGGAAGTTCTTTCACAGCTACCTGTATCTCTCCATTTCCCAGTTTTTCAGAGTTGAATCATTGTGTTTCATGAAATTTCCTCATGGATTAAAAGTAAGGGTAGGATTGGAAAGATTTAATGTATTGATCCTAGAAAAGGGAAGTATCCAGTTAACTATCTCAAAAGGGAGAGTTATAAACAGAGTAAAAACATATTGCAAAGCCAGCTAACAGCTGTCCTGATTTCACACCTTTTTCATAAATCTAGGTCCTTTCCAATTAAGGCTCAATATATAAGATACACACAATCCTGCTTTTAATTTACTAAAAATATAATTGATAGAAGATACCCAAGAAACTATCCAAATACACAGAGATTAGCACTTTCGAATGGGCATAGAATAATTTACCTTCTGGGAAGAGAATCAATGCTTTAAAACAGCCAGAAAGCCAATCCTAGGTGACTTTGGGCTAAGCCCATCAATATCTCTGTCCCATTAACTATCACAATTAGTAATTATTCAATGTTGATCTTTCCTGTCAATTCACATTGTTGTAGTTTTGCACAATCACCTTTGATAAGTTTGTTCACCTCTCAAAATTTAATCTATCATCACAGCTTACTGCCACTAGATGGCAGCGCTGCCCTTACTGTCTAAAACTTAACTCTGAAGATCCCCAGTGATAACCAGATTGTTTCTTTCTCTTTTTTTCCTTTTAACTCTTTTTTTTTCTTTTTTTCTTTTTTTTTTTTTTGCATTTGAGTTTTTTTTAATTCTTTATGAAAATAAAAACTGGCATTTGTATATTTCAGGATTGCAAAATGCTTTACAAATATCTTATTTTTATCCTCACAGCAATGCAGGTGGGGTAAGGGCTATTGTTATCCCCAATTTACAGATGAGAAAGCTGAAGTTGAGGTTAAGTGACTTACCAAGCTAAAAAGAGTTTGAGGTAGGATTTGAACTCAGGTCTTCCTCATTTCCAATACTATTCACTGTATCACTTAGCTGCTTCTGAATTGTATGTGGACAGTTGAGATTGTTCAGTGGAATGGGTACCAGGCCACAAGGCAGGAAGATTGGAGTTCAAATGCAGCCTCAAACATTTACTGTGTGATCCTGAGAAGTCACTTGCCTCAGCTTCCTCATCTGTAAAACAGATCTACTTCCAAGGGTTATTGGGAAGAGCAAATAAGATAATTTTTAAATGCTGAGTCCAATGCTTGGCACATAAGTGCTACAGAGATGTTAGCTATTACTATTCTTTTTGTGTTATTATTCCTTCTTGGTTAATCTTGGCTCTATAGTATTCCTATAGCCATTTAGCTCCCACATTGCATAGTCCCACAGATCAAGGTCACTTGCTCCAACCTAATGGTTTTTTCCCAACAATTGGATGTCTGGTTCAGTCCTTTCTTTCCTAGTCCCATCTCCCAATCAACCCACTCTGATTCTGACTGGCTGCCAGCATGACATTAAATATTAATTGTAACTATTAATATTTCCCTTTATTTCATAGATTAAATAGATAATTTCATCTAGAAATTAAAGCAATGCTAATGAGGTGCTATAACAAGGAGACTGAAAGAGCCCAGAAAGTACTATTGTCATTAAACATCTGCTTTCCTTATTAAACAAAGGAGAGACAACTTCCAAAGACAAAATTAAGTTAGACTACTAATTCGTCTGTACAATTTTATGAAGGAAGAGGATGGACCATTATGAATGGTGTTTTATCATAAAGCAAAGAGAAACAATGAGTGGCAAAGCCAATATAAAGAAAATGTGGCAAGATATCTAACTAAGCAAAGTTAACTCAGGAACTTTCTTTTTTTGTAATTTATTTTTTAACACACATTGCTTTATGGATCATGTTGGGAGAGAAAAATCAGAGGAAAAGGGAAAAACCATGGGAGAAATTTTTTAAAAGTGACCATAGCATGTGTTGATTTACATTCAATTTCCTTAGTGCTTTTTGTGATACAGATGGCATTTTCTGTCCAAAGTCTACTGGGATTGCTTTGGAAATCCAGGAGCTTTCAAGCATAAAAATGGAAGGGAACTACAAATTAGGGGGGGAAGAAATGGAAAAGTTTTGCAAAAATCATTTCTACTAGATATTTTCTGCACCAAGGATTATGGAAGTGCCATGCTTGGATTCTATTATTTCATAGTACCTGCGGTGCTTACAAAGGAGGCAGAAATGGCAATAAAGAGAATAATGGTGTGGAAAGAAACTTTGGTTTGAACCAATATTGTAGGGAAGAGATTTGCACTACATATAATTGTGATGGCATTGATAAATCAAGATATAAGGTCTCTAAAGGAGGGAAAGATAACAAAGGTATGGGGGGAAATATCAGATCTTATTAATACAAAAAAAGATGGCTAAGAGAATATCAACCGGGGCAACTAGGTGGCGCAGTGGATAGAGCACCAGCCCTGAAGTCAGGAGGACCTGAGTTCAAGTCTGGTCTCAGACACGTAACAGCTGTGTGACCCTGGGCAAGTCACTTCACCCCAATTGCCTCAGCAAAAAAGCAAAAAAAAAAAAAAAACTACTAGAAGAGAATATCAACCTAGGGAACTTCTTCATCTACACAATATTTTTAGAAGAGTCATCAAAATTTGAATCAAGGTTATCTTCAAGAAGGGTATTATTAAGCCATAAGCAGGTTTTCATAAGGGATAGTTAAAAAATGAATCCTATCTTTACCATCTCGCAATTGACTGAAAGATGTAGAGAACTTAAGTTCCCTCTGTGTTTATAATTTGTTGATTATGAAAAAGCATTCGATTTGGTAGAACAAAACATTAACATAGACTCTTTACCACAAATTACCTCCCAATGTACACATTAAAATGATCAAGGATTTCTTGAAAGATGCAACAACAGAATTAACTCTTTTCAATGACCTCTGCTCATAAACATCAGGCAAAGCATAGAACAGTGAGATGTACTCTTTCCATAGATATTCCCCACTGAGGTAAAGGATATCCAGCATAGTTCAGAACAAAAAAGCTTTCCTAAGATGAGTCCCTTCAGATATTCCTGTTTTCAGATGTGATGACAGCATAAAAACCTCCTGCCTGCTAAACAAAATCTGTAATCATTCAACAGAGTTTGGCTCACCCATTCACACAGTAAAGACCAAGTGGATTAATAAAGTCTATTGTCCAGGTTTCCTCATGCATTTTGAGGGGCAGACTATAGAGTTTGTCCAACAGTGTACGTGTCTGAGTCAGAGAGCACAGAGACAATACACTGAGACCAGAATTAAACAGGAGGAGGGAAGGATGGAGGCTTGCTTTGGGGAAATAGCAAAGCTCTTTGACTGACTTCCATCTTACTGTACAAAAGCCTATCTTTTCCACACTAACATTTTGCCAGTATTGTTATATAACAAAGAGACATAGACTCCACTGGTTCTGCAAATGAATAGTGAAGAAGCTTATGGTGAAAGAGAGTAGGTTACAATAAATAACCACCAAAAAACCATGAAGAATAGGAGTAAAGGAAATGTAACTATTCTTTTTACCTTTTCCTACATAGTTTTGCTTTTTAGAGTCACATCATATTCAGCTCTACCCCAGTCTTTCTTTTGAACTACCAAATTACTAATGAGAATCTTAGACATACAGTTTATATTACCATATATAAAACATATGCAATTTATATTTAGTCCCTTGTAAATAGTCTTTGATATTTATCACTAAATTTCTCTCAGATTTTATATTGTTTTGTTTTAGAGGCAGTTGGGGTTAAGTGACTTGCTCAGGATCACATAGCTAGTAAGTATTAAGTGTCTATGGTCAAATTTGAACTCAGATCCTCCTATTTCAAGGCTAGTACTGTATCCACTTTGCCATCTAGCTGCCCTGTATATCAAATTCTCTATTAAGTTTTTGCAGCAAAATCCTGAAAGTCTGGCAATTCATTGAATTTTTTTTTTCAGGCTTATGCTTAAATTTGCTGGGAATTGATATTTTTGGTCACAACCACAATTCTTTTACTTTTCAATATATAGTGTTCGAAGCCTGTGGTCTTTCAGTATAGCTGCTGATAGGTCTCATGTGATTCTAATTGTGGCTCTATTTTTACTCTGTCCTTTTGTTCTAACTTTCAGGACAATTTTCTCTATTTTTGTATTATTGCATCAAGATTCTGTGTTCAATTGTAGCTTTTAAGTAATCCAATTATTGTTATGCTTCCTATTCTTGGTCTATTCTCTAGATCAATTGTTTTTCTTATGAGATAACTCATTTTCTCTTCTATTTTTTCATTCTTTATATTTTGTTTTATTGTTTCTTGGTCTTATACCTTTGCTGACTTCCTCTTGCCCAATTTTAGTTTTCAAGGAATCATTTTCTTCCTGAAGATTCTGGATCTTCTTTTCCAGTTGGTTGACTTTCTTTTCATAATCTTCTTTTCTTGGATTGTTCTTATTTTTCCCCTCAGGCTCTCACATTTGATTTTTAAAGTATTTTTTGAGTTCTTATCTAAATTCTTTTTGGGCAAGTTAACCATTTGACATTACTCTTTGGAGTAAGAGAGACTTTATTTTTTTGCTTTGGTATCCTCCTCTGAAAATGAACTCCAGTCTTCCCTATTCTCATGGTAACTTTCTATGATTGAGTTCTTTCTCCTTTGCTGGTTCATTTGTTTGTTTGTTTTCTAATTTTAGTAGCTTGTTAACATAATCACCTCTAGCACAGGCTTATGGAAGATGGTCTCAGGTTCTCCTTCAGTTCTCCCCTCTAGCCAGGAATGTTACTGATTCCTTCACACACAGCTGGCTCTGCCATCCCATAGCAGTTGAGATTTCCTCAGTCTTCCCCCACTCAGATGCCCAACTCACCACACTGTCCCAGAAGGGAAGGGCTCACTGCTTATTGTTTCAATAAAACTAGCCTGAAAATGTTTACACTTTACATAGACCAAATATACTTCCTGATCTTCTTCAGATCTTCTCCTATTATCCCAAGAAGACTACTGATCTGTAGCAACTCTTATTTATTTTTAATGCTCTATGTTTGAGGTGCTCTTTTGTTTTGTTTGTGGGGAGACCTGGAGAGCTTAGAATTTTCTGACCTACTCCTTCATATTCCTAAAATCCTTTCCCATGGTAGCATTTGAATGCAACTGAGTTCTGGCTACAGAGAAGTCCACAATCCATCTCTTCATCAGGGGGTTCTCAGAATAAGAGCAGAGAGTGGAACTCTGCCAGTCCAAAAGTCTTTCCAGGGACAATCTCTTCGTCTTCTTTTATGCTGGAGATTGAGGATTTCATCAGCCCTCTATTAACCTTATACATGGAGATGTCATCCCCCCCAATTGAATGTTGGCAAAGATGACTTTGTTTTTATGAGGCAGCAAGATATATCTCTTCACGGGATACTTGGTAATCTTGTGTCATAGTGCTCATAATAAAAGTATTTTTCTAACCATATAAAAATAATTATGACTTATACACCTTACATCTGTTGCAGAGGAAGAAAAGGTAGTTTATAAACTCAATGAAACCCTCCAACTTAAATCAACATATAGTCTTTATGCCTAGAGATTTCTCTGCAAAGGCAGGTCTATGTAAGAATAGAAGGAAAATATTAAAAAATATATTTCAAAAACAGGGAATCAATAAGAAGCCAAAGACTCACAGACCATTCAGAAACCTCATGTCTATACATCGTAAATGCTCAATTTGATAAAAGAATTGGAAAGCATTGAGCACAGTGAATATAAAATATGGAATAGGAATTGAAAACAACTTGCCCCTGAAACGGGAGTCATTACCAAATTGTCTATATAAACACACCACCTAATCGTTAGAGCACCTGGTACTTATTTGTAGATGACTTTGTGCTGATTACAGCAATTCCTGTAACACTGCAAAGGCTCCTAAATGAGACCAAAGAAATTCAGTGTAACAAATCACGTAAGAAAAACTAAGTGAAGGGAGAATGCCTATTGTGCAAGACTATGATGGTCAGATAAATGGACAATATATACAATAATAATGATAATAACAATAGCAGTAATAAATAGCTATTCTACCATTTTATAGTGCTTTAAAGTTTGCAAAGATATATAGATATATATACTTATTTGATCCTCACAACTGCCCTGTGAAGTGGGTGCTAACATTTTACAAATGAGGAAACTGAGGCACAAAAAAGTTAAGTGCCCTGTCCACAGTCACACTGCTAGTATTTGGGACAAGATTTGAACTCGGGAATTACTGACTTCAAGTCATATTTATATATACATATGCAAATATTATACACATACATTTGTTCATATATGGCAGATATCACAGCTAGGTGATAGATAACCTTAAATGAACAGTAAAAATGGACAATGAGCTGGTAGGCTGATTCTCTTTCAGAAATTAATTTTTAATGACCCTAAGTTTCTCACTGAAACAAATGCCCATCTTTAAAAAGAAATGCTTTTAATTCTAAACTTGAACACCAACTAAAGTGGACATTTCCAGATACAGAGTAGAACAGAAAAAGATCACACATAAAACTGTGATAGTTCGTTTTTTCTTTTAAGACATATGACAAAATGTAGCTTCAAAGTTGCCCTGCTAATTTCTTGCTGACCTTTCTTTTACATATTTTAAAAAAATTTTCACAATCCTCTTTTTCTTTTGAATTTTTTGGCTGCTGTATCCTTAGATTCCTTCTCCATCCTCCACCCCTCCCATCATCATGGGAAGATGAGAAGCCCATTTTTTAAAAGAACATACATATTTAAGCAAAACAAATTTCCACACTGGCCATGTCTAAAAAACATATTTCAATCTACATTTTGAGTCCATAATCTGCCAGGATGTGGACACCATCAGTCTTCTGGAATCATAGTTGGGCATTGCATTGATCAAAGGTCTCACATATTTCAAAAGCATTTCTTTATGATGTTGTTATTGTATAAATTGTTCTGTTCTCTTCACTGTGCATCAGTTCATATGAGTCTTCCTGAGTTCATCTGAGACCATCTCTTGCATTTCTCACAGTACAACTGTAGTTCATTATAATCATATGCCCTAATTTGTCCAGTCATTTCTTTATTGATGCCCATCCCCTTGGTTTCCAGTTCTTTGCCTTAACAAATAAGAAATACCATCAATATATCTTGTACAAAAGCGTCCTTTTCGTTCTCCTTTGACCTCTGCCATATAGGCCTAGAAGTGGTATCTCTAGGTCAAACAGTATGCACAATTCAGTGACTTTTTGGCAAAGAACACTTTTTAAACACAATTGATGATGGATGAGTCTTAAGTCATAGGTTCTTAACTTTTTGGATTGTGGACCCTTTTTGTAGTTTGGTGAGACCTATGGACCTCTTCTCAAAAGAACTTTTTTGAATGTGCAAAATAAAATATATGTCTATAAGAGAATCAAATAAAATGAAAGTTTATATATATGTACATATATATATAATTTTTTCAAAGTCACTGACTCCAGATTAAGAATTTATATTCTAAATCATAGAAATTTATAGTTGATGAAGAATAGAACTTTTAAGATACCTCCAAAGGGCCCTTCCTTCTCGTCTCCCTCACTTTGGCTTCCTTCAAGTTCCAGATAAAATCTCACATTCTGCAAGAAGTCTTTCCTTATCCCCCAACTCTCAATCACCCTTCTGCTGATTATCTCTAGTTATCTTGTCTATATTATATCCATAGTTATTTATTTGCATGTTTTCTCTCCCAGTAGACTGGAAGCTTCTTGAGGACAGATACTATCACCTGACTTTCTGGGTCTTCTCAGCACTTAGCACAGAGCCTGTCAATAGCAAGCACTCAATAAATGCTTATTGATCTGCCAGGAATTATAGATGGACAATGAATTGGGTCCAGAATTTGCCTAGAAAGAATGGGAAATCAGTGAATCACTAAGAAGATTCTGTCCATGACTCAGGCAAGAGGATCATATCTAAATTACACTTGCTTGTAACCCAGCCAGTGAAATTTGCAGTTACTAATTGGCAGCCATCAATGGAACTATTAACAGATAAAAATGAATCATGGCATTTAAGGAAAAGCAAATAAATGACAAAGGAGCAATCTACACAATGCCTCTAAGCAGTTATGGAGACTCCATGTTTGCTACATAACCTCAGTTGGCTATCTGGTCTGAAGAAGCTTTTCAAATAGGAAATATTTTATGCTCCTAGAATAGATAAAGCTCAGCAATTTAATTCTTCTGGCAATAAATCTAACATTGCTTCCCATGGTGCACTGTAACAACACATCTAAAGCAAGGTATTATAGATCAGACACTATGTATACTCCACAAGGAAGGGAGGGGAGAGACAGAGGAGTGGTGGGGAGAAAGGTAAGGAAAGGAAAGCAATGTCCCTCCCAGGTGGCAATCCATCCTCTTCCTTTGTACAGGCTGGCTATCTCCCAAGCTCAGAATCCTTTCCCTTCTCACCTGGATCTTAGAATCTCTGGTTTTCCTGAAATTCAACTGCTACCTGCTTTCTCCTATTGTGCCAACTGCTAGTGTCTCCTCACCACCCAAAATTACCCGGCATACATTTTGCACTAATTTACATGTGTGCAGCACTGCTTGCCCATTGGATTGTAAGCTCCTGGAGAGCAGGGATTATTTAACTTCTGTCTTCAGTACCTAGCCCAGAATAATGGACTATATCCCTTACTCTCTTACTTGAAATTTCATGTCCTTTATCTGAGATCATCTTGCTCCAAGATCATCCATGTCCCAGCTCCTGAGTATGAGTGTCCCTCAGGGCTCTGACCTTTGCTTTCTCACTAGTAATATCAGGTCCAATGGAGTTGACTATCATCCCTAGGCAGAGGACCCCCAGATCTGTTGATCCAATCCTCTCTTTTTTTGATCCCCAAACATCCACCTCCAAATGCCTAGTGGATATCTCTGCCTCGTCCTGTACAGGTATCTCAGATTCAACAAGTCCAAAAAAAAGCTTAGAACTCTCTCTGTAAACTTCCTAAATTTCCTATTTCTGCCAAGGATACCACTCCTTTCCATCACAAAGGATTTCAATTTGGAAGTCATTTTGAACCCTCCAGCCGCATGTCCCCCATGTTCAATCAACTATCTCAGCTCTTACCCTCCATCATTTTCCACTCGCACATGATCACCCTTCTCCATACCTTCCCCTTTGGCTTAGACATCTCCAATAGCATCCTAAGCAGAGCCCTTCTCATCCATCCTCCACACATCTTTCAAAGGGCTGCCTGTGGCAGCAGCTGCTCAGATCATGGAAGGAGTCAGAAGGGACATCATTCCAAGTTATTACTGCATAAAGCAAGAAGGCCATCTAAACGCAGCTGAAATTTCTTTTAGAGAAGCACCCCAAACCAAGCAGCCCCACTTGTGACTACCTTTGAAAGATAAGGCTAAGCATTTTTTCTGACATTCCTCCCATTTAACAAGGAGAACAGACTTAAGCCAAGGGAGTGGAATTGTAAATGTGATTCCAGAAAGCCCTAGCAGAAGGGCCCCATGGCGAAGGAGGGACTTGGCCAATTCTGGTGAACACTACCAAAGCAACTCCTTGTTATTGTAGTGACTACTCTGTGAAAGGAAGGGTCAAGTGATACCATGAACTATACTGAAAAAGACATCAGGAAGAAAAAGGGATGGGGAAGGGGACAAAGAGACAGAAAGCAACAGGGCCACTTGTAAAAACTCATTTTCCAGAAAAAACCCCAAGATTTTCTCCCTCAGGTTCAAGAAGGGAGTTTACAGCAGAACAATCTTGGAAGAAAAACCAACTTGCAAAAATAAAGCACCTTATGGATCGCCACTAAATCTTCACATACAAAAAACTGGCATCAGTCAAGATTTCAATAAGAAACAACATACCCACAACAAAAGACAGCCATAAGCATGTAAGTCTGAAGACGGAGAAGCTGGCTGTCCCACTTTCAATTCTGGCGACATTAGGTTCAAGCCACCAATCACCATGGAATTCATAGCGGTACGCTGGTTCTGCACAGAAGATAAGGCACACATTTTTAAAGCCATATAAACTAAAGTTGCTTTTCACTCAACACTTTCCACTCATCTAGCATGTATTTTTCAAGCTCCCTTCAGACTTTCTACACTACTTCTTCTTGTACTCAGAAATGACATTTTAATTTTTTCCCTTAAAAATCCCTTTTGATTAATCTTTAAATCAGCCCCATAAAATTAAGAACTCGCCAATGATGACTCTAAGTTCAAACTAAGTTTCAGATATATGTTAACTGTTGCTGGATTTGCATTGCCAGGCCAGCACAGAGCAAGAACTCATTCAATGCTTCCTGCTTACCTCACAAGGGTGTGATGAGTGTCAAGATAACTATAAATGTCACAGTGAAGCGTGGTCACCATTCTCGCAAGACACCCATGTGGCGGTTTTGGGGAATACTTCCTGACTCATTCCTAAAAGTTTACACTTGAATGAAAGAATGAAGAGGCCCCTTTCCTTACTGGCAGCCTAGAGCCAGGGGAGCTAGTGACTCATGGATGCACAAATGCATATTGTTCCTTTGGCTATTGATGAGGTTTAATTACCCCTCATAATTTTACTGAATCCTGTTTTTAGTGCATACGTGGGAGTCTTTTAGGTTTAGCACTTCTTGTATACATTAAGTACCTTTTTTATTTCCTATTTTTGAGAAAAGCCTTAGACATAAGCCATAACTAAAGTCATCCCCTGCCTAGCACTGGTGATAATCCTCAAAAATTATGTGACCTGGCAACAAGATTATATGATGATCGATTCTGATGATTGTGGTTCTTTCCAACAATGAGATAATTCAAAGCAGTTCCAATGATCTTGTGACAGAGAGCCATCCACACCCATAGAGAAGACTGAGAACTGAGTGTAGACCACAACATAGTATTTTCACTCTTTCTGTTGTTGTTTACTTGCATTTTGTTTTTTCTCAGTTTTTTCCCTTCTTGACCCTATTTTTCTTGTGCAGCAAGATAATTGTATATATCTATATGCATATATTGGATTTACACATGTTTTAGCATATTTAAGATGTATTAAATTACCTGCCATCTAGGGGAGGAGGGAAGGGAAAGGAGGGGAAAATCTGGAACACCAGGTTTTGCAAGAGTCAATGTTGAAAAATTACTAGTACATATGTTTTGAAAATAAAAAGCTTTAATTTTTAAAAAAAAGCAAAAAGAAAAAAAGAAAAAGAAAATTATGTGACCTATCATTCATTAGCCCTGACCCAGAAGAAAAGCATACTATTTGGGAGAAATTTTAAATTTTAAAAGCTGTGAGATAGGCTAGGTTTACCTTGGAAATTCAGCCCCTTTTGGATGTCCATCATTTAGAGAACCAATTGAACAAGTTATGGTATATGGTTGTAATAGAATACTATTGTGTTGAAAGGAAAGACAAACAGGATTATTTCAGAAAAATCTGGAAATATTTACTTATATAAACTGATGGAATGTGAAGTGAGAACTAGATCATATACAATAATAGCAATATAGTATGGTGATCAACTGAATGATTCAATCAATATAATGATCCAAGACAATTCTGAAGGACTTATGATGAAAAATGCTATCCACATCTATAAAAAGAACTAATTGAGTCTGAATGCAGATTAAAGTATATCATTTTTCCATTTTATTTTTTGTGGTGGTTTTTTTTTGGGGGGGGCTATATTTTATATAATTGCACACATACAACCTATACCACCAAATTGCTTTCTGTCTCAGAAAGAGCACAGGAGAGGGAGGTAAGGAAAAAATTTGGAACTCAATTTTTATTTTTTTTAATTAAAGCTTTTTATTTTCAAAACATATGTATGGATAATTTTTCAACACTGACTCTTGCAAAACCTGGTGTTCCAAATTTCCTCCCCCTTTCACCCACTCCTTTCTCTAGATGGCAAGTAATCCAATATGTTAAACATGTTAAATATATATATATATATATACACATATATATGCTGAATCCAACACATGTATATATATTTATACAATTATATGCTGTACAAGAAAAATCAGATCAAAAAGGACAAAAATGAGAAAAAAACAAAATGCAAATAAAAGAGTGAAAATACTATGTTGTCCCCATAGTCCTCTCTGTGGGTGCAGATGGCTCTCTCCATCACAAGATCATTGGTACTGTCTGAATCATCTCATTGTAGACGAGAGCCAAGTCCATCAGAATTGATCATCATATAATTTTGTTGTTGCTGTGTACAATGTTCTCCTGGTTCTGCTCATTTCATTCAGCATCAGTTCATGTAAGTCTCTCCAGGTCTCTCTGAAATCAGCCTGCTGATTCTTTCTTATAGACATTTACTCATATTCAATAATACTCATATGCCATAACTTATTCAAGCCATTCTCCAACTGATGGACATCCACTCAGCTTCCAGTTTCTTGCCACTACAAAAAGGGCTGCCACAAACATTTTTGCATATGTGCATCCCTTTCCCTCCTTTAAGCTTTCTTTGGGATATAAGCCCAGTAGAAACACTGCTGGGTCAAAGGGTATGCACAGTTTGACAACCCTTTGGCCATAGTTCCAAATTGCTCTTCACAATAGTTGGATCAATTCACAACTCTACCAACAATGTATTAGTGTCCCAGTTTTCCCACATCTCCTCCAACTTTCATCATCTTTTCCTGTCACTTTAACCAATCTGAGAGGTGTGTAGTGGTACCTCAGAGTTGTCTTAATTTACATTTCTCTGATCAATTTTCATATGATTAGAAATGGTTTCAATTTCACCTGAAAACTGTCTTCATCTGAAAACCATCAAAATTTATTTCAAAAAATAAATATATCTTTAAAAGGCAAGGATGGAAAAGGAACTTTCAAATCTAAAAAAATATTCTAACAACTTTGGTAAAATTTAAATATATATATATATATATATATATATATCAATAACAAGAAATAAATCCAACCCCTTTTCAAGGCTGCAAAGTTCCTAATTTGATTACTCAATTCTCAAAAGTAGCAACATAATTTAAGATTTCTCTAATAATTCCAAATTTAATAAAATTTCATATAAATCATACAAAGCAGTGTTCTGTTAATCCAAACATCTTTTATTTTATTTTTGAATGCATGAAAAATAGGAAAACTTGCTCTGGATTCTTCCAGAATTATATAAATGTAATTAACTTTTTAGTTCCTTTAATTCTAACTAAACAAATGAAAAAACTAAAATCTGAGAAGCAAAAGGAAAAACTGTATTACTGGTCAAAACTGTCTTCGCTATTTCTGGCCTTTTCATCATACATATCCAAATTCTCCTCCTCAAGCTCTTCCTTCTCTTCATATTCAGAATCCTTTTCTGGGTATGTAATTAATGTTATCTTAGGCAGTAAGAAACACTCAGCATTCAAGACCTGCTCAGCGGTCATTGAATTTCTACAGTAGATTAAACTGGACAGTAGGGTCTTGACATCATCATCCTGGAAACAAAACAGAATAATAAATAAAGGCAGATTGACTCAAAGCAAAGAACCCTGAAACACTTTAATCAGTGACATTGAGTGATAACCTTCTTTCTCCCTAAGTATTTTAATGAAAAACAATATTCAAGGTATAATTTATGCTAAAGCCATAGGCACATCCATCAAGTACATTGATGGTCCAAAATAAAGATGAACATTTTAAAAGGGATAAAGATCCACTGCTAAATTATCTGAAAAAAACAAAATTTTAGATCACGTGCTCCTCTCATCCCTAATCCTTCACACATCCTTCCCACATACACACACCCCCTATTTTTTCCCCTCCTTTCAACAAACAACAGCCAATCTTTCACAGAGCCAGACAGTCAAACATTTCCTTTCTAATGTCTTTCATTTCAAGTCAGTCATTCACCACTTTCTTCTTCCTACTAAGGGAGTTTCTCAGATAATCCCGTGTACTTTACCAAATGTCACCCAGCCTATTCTCTTCCACCTCTTCAATTCAGGACCCATCTCATTATCAGTGTTCAAGATGGAACAGCTGGATCAACACAATAGAACAACTGCCCATCCAATTACAAACAGGCATTTTCTGACTCTGGCTTTTCCTGGCCCAATTATGATGCCAATCTCTCTTGTGGTCCTGTATCTCCCTGGAGATGTTGAGCTTGATGAAATCAGCACAATTTCCTCAAAGGAGAGCAGAAGAATCTCCATGTCGTGCTTTATTCTGATACTGAAAAGCATCACTGAATAAGCCCACCTCTGTATTTGCATCTATCAAGTAATCTAAGGCTCCACCTTACAAATGTTTTTTTAAATGTTACAATAATGATAATAATAATAACAATAATGATAATGATATTAGGAGGAGAGCAGTTTTAGTAATGGTAAGGTCCACACTAAGACCAGAATGAGTAGCTAAAGTAGAACAAAGTTATATACATGTTCAAGGAGTTGAGTAAGTGCAGAAAATGAGGTCAGGTTTAACAGAGATCAAGAATCAGGGGTCCATGCATTGGAAGAAGGGATGGAAAGGGGAAATCTTTGAAGAAGCTTTAAAAAATAAGCAGCAGAATCTTGTATTCTTTGCATTTTTTAGTCAAGTACAGGTCAATGCAGTATAAAATTCTGCACAATTCTGACCATCTCTCCTTTCTCATGTTTTCATCAAGCCTACTTCAAATGTAGAGAGATAACCCTCCACAATTTTAGAGACAAAAACATAAGCATATTGGTCAATAGCTACTGATGTCCTCTCAGCTCTTATTAGAAAAATGTATGTTGTTTCCTTTCTAATCATTGGGTATCTAAAAGAAGGAAAGCTATCTTGAAAACTAATCCCTCAATGTTTTCCCAATCATGTTTCCTCCAAGAAAGATTTCATCTGTGTGTGCCTGTTCAGGTTCAGCTGCTCTTCCCATCATCTGCTTGTATCTTCTTTCCAAGAGCTCAAATTTGGTGGTTCTGCTGATGAAAAAAGTTGGAACTAGAAATGAATGTTAACAGATTTCTTCCACTTTTCATCTCTGCTCTGTTCCTTTCAGGCTCTTTGCATCTCTGTAACTTCAGAGCCTGGAACAATCATTTCTACATTTGGTGAAGTGAACTAAATAAAATAGAATCAGATCTAGAAATCTGACACTAGATTTCATCTAGTTTACTCTGATTATTTAAAGCACTACAAAATTAGTATTACCTGCCTTCTTCAAGGACGTCCCTTCTCTATACCATCTTCCAATGCATGGAAATCTGGTTGTTAATCAACAATTAACGATTGCTATACCTGACTTCATTTACTCAGTTCCTTGAATATTTAGCTCTGATCTACTTCAGTCACCCATTCTGCACGTAGCACAGACTACATCATTACTTTAAAAAAAAACTCTCTTCTCCTAAGCTCTCTGGCCCTGAATCTCTCCCTATTCTCCTAAATCTGTCCCTGATTCTGGTTTCATTCACCTTACTACCAAGTTGGGAGCTGATGGTGCCAATCCCTTTTAACGATGTACTCAATGAACTCTCTACGACATGTGGAAATGAAGAGAACATAAACCTGTCAGGAAATGGCCAAATTATATAAATGTTTTGGAATATTACTGCATGATTAAAAAAAAAGATAGAGTTTCAAAGAAAATTAGAAAGATCCATATGAAATGATACTAAATGAAATAAGAACTAAGACAACAATTTATACAATAAATATCAACAACTTTAAAGACAAAGTTCTGGTTATTGAAATAACATGATTCCAGAAGACTGAAGATAAAGTATCCTGCTTCCCTCTTGACAAAGAGGGGATGGCCTCAAAATAAAATCAGACATACATTTTTCCCCATGTCCAATAAAGGAATCTGCATCACCCACCTGTGCATATTTACATAAAACATATTTGCACAAAAACGGGGTTGTCTTTACTTCAATGAAAAGGAAGAACTGAGATGGAAAAGGAGAGGGAAAAAAATAAATGCTTTTTAATTGAAAAAAATAATAAAATTGAGAGGGAGGGAAAAAAAGCCTTCCCTACACTCCCATTACCTTTTCAAATCATGCTCAATGGTCAGCTTCAACCCAGGGCCTTTTCAAATTTTCCCAGTTAACACTCCCCTCCTCTAAATTATGTCATATATTTTATTTATAATTTGCATTTATTATCTGTACATATGTTGCTTTCCCTCAATGGCATATGAACTCTTTGGATGCAGGGTTTGATTGCTTTCTGTCTTTATAGTCCAGAGTTTAATGCAGTGATTGACACCCAGTAGTTGTTTAATGTATGTTTTTTGAATAGAATTGTCTGAAAGGGAAAAGTGGTGTCAGAATGTGAGAAGACATGAAAGCTAGGTAAAGAAATGTCGATTTAAATAGCTCAATCTACCTCAGACTCCAACATCTTCATTTCACTGATGAGAAAATAGAGTCTACAGGAAATTAAATAATAGACACAAGATTTGAACCCCAGTCCCAACACCAGAACCTGTTACCCACCAGAAATGGAAAACCCAGGCAGAGAGGCAACTATTTGCCCAATAGACTGAAAGGTAATGGCAGGAGGTGGGGAGATCAGTAAAGGCCTCCTGCAGAAGGCAATTCTGATTGAGGAGGGGTTCTTTTAATTTTTTTTTAATTTTCAATAGCATTTTATTTTCCAAAAACATGTAAAGATAGTTTTCAACATTCATTTTTTTAAGATTTTGTGTGTCCCCCTCCCCAAGACAGCAAACAATTATATATAGGTTAAATATGTGCAATTATTTTAAACATATTTGCATATTTATCATGTTGTGTAAGAAAAATTATATCAAAAGGGAAAAAACACAAGAAACAAAATTTTAAAAAGTGAAAATACTATGTTTTGATCTATATTCAGCCTCCATTGTTCTCTCTCTGAATGTGGATGGCATTTTCCATCACAAGTCTATTGGAATTGCCTTGAATCACCACATTATTGAGAAGTGCCTAGTCCATCACAGTTGATTATCACATAATCTTACTACTGTGTACAATGTTCTCTTGGTTCTGCTCGCTGCCCTTAGCATCAGAATTCACGTAACTCAGATTTTTCTGAAATCGGCCTGCTCATTATTTCTTATAGAATAATAATATTCATATACCATATTCATATATATTCATATACTATAACTATTCAGCCATTCCCCAGCTGATGGGCATCCACTCAGTTTCCAGTTTTTTGCCACTACAAAAAGGGCTGCTACAAATATTTTCTCACTTGTAGGTCCTTTTCCCTCTTTTATGATCTCATTGAGATAGAAGCCCAGTAGAGACACTGCTGGATCAAAAAGAGTACGCAGAATTTTATAGCCCTTTGGGCATAGTTCCAAATAACTCTCCAGAGTGGTTGGATCATTTCACAACTCCAACAATGCATTAGTATCTCAGTTTCTCCACATCTCCTCCAACATTTATCATCTTTTCCTCTCATCTTAGCCAATCTAAGAGGTGTGAAGGTATCTTAGGGTTGTCTTACTTTGCATTCCACTAAGCAATTATGATTTGGAGCATTTTTATATGACTAGAAATGACTTTCATTTCTTCATCTGAAAATTGTCTGTTCATATCCTTTGACTACTTACTTATCAATTGAGGAATGACTGAATTTATAAGAATACAAGTCAATTCTCTACATATTTTAGAAATAAGGCCTTTGTCAGAAACATTGGCTATAACAATTGTTTCTCAGTTTTCTGTTTCCCTTGTAATCTTGGCTTAACTGGTTTTGTTTTGCAAAAACTTTTTAATATAATGTAATCAAAATTATCCATTTTGCATTTCATAATGTTCTCTAGTTCTTTAGCCATAAATTCTTCCCTTCTCCAAAGAGCTGGTTTAATGTATGTTTTTTGGCTGAAAGGGAAAAGTAGTGCCAGAATGTGAGGAGACATTTTTTCCCATTAATTCTTGATACTCCTGACCTTTTATTCTTCCAGATGGATTGTGCTGTTATTTTTTCTAGCTCTATAAAGTAGTTTTTTGGCAGTTTGATATGGCACTGAATAAAAAGGTTAATTTAAGTAGAATTGTCATTTTTCTTATATTAACTAGGTCTACCCTTGAGCACTTAATATTGTTCCAATTGTTTAGATCTAACTTTATTTGTGCGCCAAGTGTTTTACAATTGTGTTCATTTAGTTCCTGGCTGTCTTGGGAGGTAGATTCCCAAATATTTTACATTATGTACAATTATTTTAAATGGGGCTTCTCTTTCTATTTCTTGCTCCTGGGCTTTGGTGGTAACCTATAGAAATGCTGATGTTTACGTGGGTTTATTTTATATCCTGCAATTTTGCTAAAGTTGTTTGTGGTAGTTTTTTAGTTGATTCTCTAAATATACCATCATATCATACACAAAGAGTGTTAATTTTGTTTCCTCATTACCTACTCTAATTTCTTTAATTTCCTTTTCTTCTCTTATTGCCAAAGCTAACATAATACTGAATAAAAGTGGTGATAATAGACAACCTTGTTTCACCCCGATCCTACTAGGAATGTTTCTAGCTTATCCTCAATATATATAATGCTTGCTAATGGTTTTAGAGAGATGCTACTTATTTTAAAGAAAATTCCATTTATTCCTATGCTCTCTAATGTTTTTATTAGAAGTGGGTGTTGCATTTTGTCAAATGCTTTTTCCATCTCTATTGAGATAATCATGATTTCTGTTAGTTTTATTATTGATATGATCAATTATGCAGATAGTTTTTAAAGGAGGAGTTCTTGTAGCAGGAAGAGGAAGCCCTAGACAGAGAAGAGAGGAAAGGGAACTTGGGCTGAGAATGCTGGTGCAGAGAGACTGATGACATGGATCTGTTGGGGGGTGGTTATGATAAGAACAAAGAAGAAGGGACAGATGCTAAATTCATGTTGCATACACAGAATCAAAAAACCTTGCTAAAGATGTAGTAGCCTTCTTCCAATGCCTGTCAAATTTTTTTCTTTATGTCAACCTATTCAAAAACTTCAAAACCTTTGTACCTTCCACACATGTAGTGAGTGATTCACAAGGCAGGGAACCTGATGGAAGGTTAAAAAAAAAAAAGTTTGGATAATAAAGTTCTTAGGATATCCTTTAACTAAAACATTGATTTTTTCTTTACATTTCCTTATATTTAAAAAAAAATAAATCCAGAGGAAATCAAACAAAGTAACTATAAAAAGGCAAAAAGTATCCAGCAGTCAATCTATCAGAGCATATTCAATAGCTATACATACATATACATACATATAGAGAGCCACAGAGAGTGGGGGAACTCTCGGTGAAGTATAAGACCCTTCAGCCCAGAGGAACCAGCTGACAATGTCTGGTTTGGCTCTCATCTCCTCTTGGGGCATCTCACCCTTCCTGAGAAGTAGGGGATGAGAGTGAGGAGGGAGGCATGAGATAACTTGTGTTCTACATGAAATGAAGATACTTGCAGTATAATAGGCATTTACATATCAATAGCAGGGTGCTTATGGTTAGCATTTGCTCAGTGTGCTGTGGTGATGTAATGGTACTAAGGTATTTAGGGGCTGAGAGGACTTGAAAAAAAACAGACTCCATATTTGACCATCTATGTGGGTTCCCTGCTTCATCA
>JAJPUD010000324.1:513410-552497 GCA_023553655.1 Myrmecobius fasciatus
ACCATCTATGTGGGTTCCCTGCTTCATCACTCCTCCACTAAGACCAAGTACTGGGGGCTGGTCCCAAGATCCTCCAGAGAGCTAGTCCAGACGGTATATTTTGGCACCCCAACTTGGGGCTCTAGAAAGCACACTATAGTTCCTTAATATAATGATCCTTAATCATTATCCTTAAATGATCCTTATAGATCCTTAAAGAATTAAGAATATAAATAACTGAAGTTCAGTGCTCATGAATGGGCCAGGCCAATATAAGTCAAAATTAAATACTACGTAAACGACTTTATAGAATTACTGCCATACTAAACAAACCAAGAATATACTTTAACAAAAGTAGACAAAGTATTAACAAAGTATATTAGAACAATGAAATACAGAATCTCAGTAGAAATTATTTTAAAAGTGAAATGGGGAGGAAGTAAGATTAACACTTCCAATCTCAAAAAGAAACCATTAAAGCATTGGTATTGGTTTAAAAAAAAAAAGTAGGAAAACAGAATAAAGATTGGAATTAAATTCAGCAGCCTGGTGCATTATAAAAAACAAAATATTCCCTAAGGAAAAAGTTTTTAATTGATAGAATTCAATGGGAAAACTACAAATCAGTGTGAAAGAAATTTGATCTAGAGAAATATTTTATACCATATACCACAATGAATATGGATATGATCTGAAACAAAAGAGATGCTCACAAATTGAGGACTGGCTAAACAAGCTTATTACATGAATGTGATGGAATATTTCCATGGTATAAGAAACAATGAATATGATAAATACTGAGATGAATTATAATATTTTTAAGAATTAATATAAAGTAAAGTAAGCAGAAGCAGGAAAATGCTTTATAGGACTAGAGCAATGCAAATGGGGGGGGGAAGCCTAAAAATAAATGCTGTACAATTATAATGACCAACTGAATACAGACCAATGTATACTGTTTTTCACTTTCTTTTGCTTCTTTTGCTTTCTTCTACAAAATTACCAACTTGAAAATGTTTTATATGATTGTACATATATAACCAATATTAGACTGCTTACCATCTCAAGGAAGGGGTAGAAAGGGAGAAAGAGAATTTAATTTTTTTTAAATATAAATGCTTTTTTAAATTGTTTTTACATGTAATTGTGAAAAATAAAAAAATATTTTTAAAAATAAATTTTAAAAATTATAATGACCAAGCTAGATTGCAAAGAAAAGTTATGAAATGGCATATTTCCCCCTTCCCATTTTTTGCAGGGGTGGGAGGGAGATGTAGTGATATAGAACACTGCAAACATCAGATTTTTCCATGTGCTGATTAGTTTTGCCAAACATCTTTTTCCCTCTTTTTTTATTCTATTTATAAAAGGAATGATTTTTCTTGGAGAAGAAACAAAGAGCAAAATATTATAAAACATAGGTGATATAAAAACAGATAATACGAATTCAATGGCTAAAAAAATTCACTATTCCTTTTTCGACTCCCGGCTTACAAGATGACCAAGAAGAGGAGAAATAACGGACGCGCCAAGAAGGGCCGCGGCCACGTGCAGCCCATCCGCTGCACTAACTGCGCCCGCTGCGTTCCCAAGGATAAGGCCATCAAAAAATTTGTGATCCGCAACATCGTGGAAGCCGCGGCAGTCAGGGACATCTCCGAGGCCAGCGTTTTCGACTCCTATGTGCTGCCCAAACTGTACGTGAAACTACATTACTGTGTGAGCTGCGCAATTCACAGCAAGGTAGTGAGAAATCTATCCCGGGAGGCACGAAAGGATCGGCCACCCCCACCCCGATTCCGACCTGCTGGTGCTGCCCCCAGACCCCCTCCAAAGCCCATGTAAAGAGCTATCTGCCCATCAACATTCCTGAACTAATCAGTGGAAAATAAAATGACTGGTGTACCCCAAAAAAAAAATTCACTATTAGGGGGCAGCTAGGTGGTACAGTGGATAGAGCACCAGCTTTGAAGTCAGGAATACCTGAGTTCAAATCTGGCCTCAGACACTTAAACTTCCTAGCTGTGTGACGCTGGGCAACTCACTTAATTCTAATTGCCTCAAAAAAAAATCACTATTAATACATTTTTAAACTTCCAAATTTGAATTCCCCAAAAGATGTGAAATTTGTGTTGCCAGAATTCAGTCTTATTAAAATTAGATCTAATTCCAATCACAAACTAAATCTCTCAACTTCAATCTTCAATTAAGTCAACTCAATTCCATTCCTCTCTTGGCAAGAAAAGGAGAAAAAACCCTAGCATATTATTTCTTGAAACCTTCAAATGCCAGATGACAAAGGACATATTTATTAGCTCTGTGCCATCATCACTTTAAAACAATCATATCAGAGTCATCCTCTCTTGACTATGATTTTTCTCTTCTCCAATATAGAAAATGTTTCCATATTTCTGTTCTACTATGTAATTTCAACTCCTCTGTACAAGCAGAACTTACTGCTTGTACTGAACTGAACAAATCCAATGGGATCAAAAGTTAAAAAAAAAAAAAGGAGATAATTCAGTTTATGTAGAAGAAGCAAGATTTTTCCTCTCCCATTAAGTAGTTAAGAAACTATCATGTTCTATGTCCAGTTCCTCAAATTCAATCTAAATCCCCTAAAAATCGTCAAAAACATGTTCAATATTCAGAATGGAATCAAATAACTCTCAAAGGGTAAATTATATCACCTACCAGTGTCATCACTGCCAATTTTCTGGGTGTGAGGTAAAACAGATTTTGATTTGAATTTCCCTTATTAGTGGTTTGAAACAATCTTTCTTAAGGTTAATAACTGCAATTCTTTTGAGAATAGTTTTGTTCGTATCCTTTGATCATTTATTAAGGAATGGCTTCTTGTCTTATAATAAATATTCCAAACTACTAAACTCTCATTTGAGATGGTAAGCAAAATCCCTACAGTAATACAATAATTACAAACTAAACAACTATGTCAGTGTATATACTAGTGAGAAAATGAAAAGTTTACAAAATTATATATATATATACATATATATATATATATATATAAAACAGTAAAGGTCATTGCTTTGCAAGAGTCTAACACAAAACCTTTCAGAAATTTTACTACTCAAACTTACCAAATAGTATTTGATTACAGATCAATACACTGAAAATATAAATTCTACCTGTGAATTAAAAAGTAAAATGCAGAACTGATACCCAATTTCAACTTACATACAAATTTAATAATATCGAATGTATAATAACTTCTTCAAATATGAATAATTGGTGGAAAAAAACCAAAATGTTTCTTTAAAGAATAGTAAGAGAACACCTATAACATTATCTTTCACTTCTCAAAGTCCTATTTACCCCCTAAGATTCTTAGAAAGATTTCCCTTTTTGAATGACTAATTCAAGGCACACAGAATTAAAAAGCAGCAAAGAGTCAAAATAATCAAGTCTTAAAAATAACTGAAAAAGGTCATCTCCCTTCCCAAATTAAGAAAAACATTTATTTTAAAATGATAGGTCTTACCCTGAAGTCAGGAGGACCTGAGTTCAAATCACTTAACACTTCCTAGCTATGTGATCCTGGGCAAGTCACTTAACCCCAATTGCCTCAGCAAAAAATTTAAAATTTTTTTAAAATAAATAAATAAAATGATAGGTCTTTTTTGGTCAAACATTTAACCAATTTTAAATATGAGCATTGGCATAAAATTAATCTACATGCTCCCAATCAGTCAAACATAAGAAATTTACATACCAGATGAAGTCCATCTACTTCAGGAATTCCATCCTCATTTATTTCAAATTCTTGGTTCTGAACACAAAGCTGTAAAATAAATAAAAACTCATTATAACTTGAGGAGTTAAAAAACCATTAAAGGCAGGAACAAGCTTTAATTACCTTTGCTTCCAGATGTCAAGAGAACAAAGATCACTTGTAGAAATACAGTGAGTCTTGGATGACAGCTGCATCATAAGTTCACAATACAACAGATATATTTTAATATGCTTTAATATACTTCTTTTCCCCCTTCCCAGCCCTATGCTAAAACCCCCAGATCTGTACTGAAAATGATCAGCTTGTACCAAGTTGGTTTCCCCACCTGCCATAAACATTTAATCCCATTATTTTTACAAAACTGTTAACTACAATTATCCCTACTTAATTCTCTCCACTTAGCCTCTTCCCACCATCTAATACAGCTTCATAAACTTTTTATTTATGAACTACAAACATTTATTAGTCTAATAAAATAAATGGATGAATACATTCTTTCCTCAGAACACTTTCTATATTCTAAAACTACATAAAAAGGACTTTAAAATCTTTTGCTCTTCCTCCAAAAAAATCTTTGTAGTAAGTTTCTTAGATGAAACCCTAATATCCAACTTATACAAGGAACTGTTTCAAATATTTATGAAAAGGAGTCTATTTCCCAAATAATAAAGGGGTTAAAAGATATAAAGAGATAATTCTTAAAGGAAAAATTCCAAGATGTTGACAATTCTATTTTTAAAAAAGTGCTCCAAATCATTAATAATTAGAGAAATACACATTACAGCAACTCTGAGGTTCCATCTCCTCAAAGACGAAAATAAAGGTAAATGACAAACAATAAGGAGCAGAGGGAGGCTGTGAGTAAACAGGTACATCCCAACCCCCCACTGTCAGTGGGGCTATGAACTAGTCCAGCCCTTCTGGAAAACTTTCAAGGTCTCTGCTCCAAAAAGTTACTCAACACTCATGCCTTGTGGCCTAGCAATACCATAACTAAGCCTATACCTCAAAGAGATCTGAGAAAGAGAAAAAGGATCTACACACACAAAAATACTTAGACAATTCCTTTTTATTTAGTAAAAGACTAGAAACTAAGGGAATACTCATCAATTAGTGAATATCTGAACAAAAAATGCAATGGATATTACTAGGTATAAGAAATACCAAAAAAGATGATTGGAAACTTGTAAAAGTTATACAAACTGATGTAGAATAAAAAGAACAAAATCTAAAGAATTCTCTACACAATAATACTCTGCTCAGAAGACGAAAGTTTCTTAAACTGGGGTCGCATGACAATGTGGGATCACAAAATATCAAAATATTGATCAACTCTGAAAAACACTGGAAGATGATCTACATCCTGCACTATCAATGTTCCACAAAAATTTAATTCTTTATGTAAAAACAAGCACATCATTCCATCAGTATGCAAATTTGCTTTCATCTTTAATAATAAAATTATGTGTAACAGAATTATTTTAAAATAAATTTCTTTATGATCTAGTATCAGTAAATATTTGATTTGTATACCTATTTTGTATACCTACATATACAGGTCACATAAAAATTTCTCAGGTGAAAAGGGATTATGAGTGAAAAAAGTTTAAGAAAATCTGCCTTAAACTGTGAAAGCCTCACAAGTAGGAATGGTCTTAACTTCTAACTGGGGAGCACAGAGCATAAAAGGGAAGGGGAAGCAGGAGAGGGATTCTTGAGATTCTATGGTGATATAAGAAACCAAAAATAACAATAAAAACTTTTTTAAAAGAAAGAAAAGGCAATGTGAAAAGTCTTTTGAGGTTTAAGACATAATGGAACTTAGAAGGAGTGGGATAAAGGCTGTCATAGGGACACATATGAGGAAAAGGAAATGATCTGATCATGAGCCAAGGGATATACTAGGTGAGCAGCTTCCCCTAATCTTTTGATCACCCTAAGATATCGTAAAGGAATGAGGAACATCTGGCATTTTCATGTTTTCAGAAGCTGCTGAGCTAAAGAATTAACGCATTCTGTTGCTAATGAGCAGCAAACTGTTCCCAGGATCCAACTCAAAGACTTTTCATCATTGGACTCCACATTTGGATAACATGGGGTGACTCCACCATGGTGAGGCAATACAGTTACATTGAAATAAAGAGGTGATAAAAAGGATCAATTTTTCTTCCAATGTGTCAATAAATAGTCCATTTTATGTGTATACATACAAGGTAAATAGAGCTGCCATGGCACATCAATAAACTTCAGTCATTCATAATAATGAAAACGAGCATCAGGTTCTGAGGTTAATAAATGTGCACCTACATTTTTTAGCAATAACCTTTACCTGTGTGTGGTATCTTATGTGCAACTTGGAAGCTCCCCTGCCTCTCCTTAATATTTAAGATACTCATCATTCCTATTCTAGTGCCTCATCATGGCCTGCAGATGACCCTCTAACTTATTTAAGTGTGAATTTGGAAAGGTTTCATAAATCCAAAAAGGCTTTGTTAACAGGCTGCTCCTGGGCCAGTTGCTGGACTATATCAGTCATTCAAGACCTCTCCTACATTTAGAAAAGTTCATTCCTGGGTTCCCAGCAGAGTGAACTTTGTGATCATACCACCTCATAGACAGTGCTTAGTAAGACATATATAAGTTACAGTCTATTATCCATGTAGGAAGGACCTGTATTGATAAGTCACAGATCCTTAAGTGAGTAAATATTTCTTTCAAAATTGTTAATACAATATCCTACATTTAAAATTAAATAATGGCTCACATTATTCAGTCTTTACTTCTTTCCTTCTCTACAGACAGAACTCTGGCAGAAAAAGTATAAAACATGCCTGAATTCAGTTTTCTGAAATGAATTCAAAGAAATAGGACTGATGAGAACTTCACTAGCTAGCCCAAAAACTGAGGTTTGCGTTTAATTTATAGGGCTCAGGAAACCCATCAACATCTAGGTGTGACATTTTCTAAACAAATGAAAGGAAGAATTAAGCCTTTTAAGCAAAGTAAGAGCTTGCTTAAACTCACTATCTGCAGAGAATGGAAGAGACTCTTTTGGGAGCCATAACAAGGGTTAGTCAAGTTACTGGTGTGTTTTTAGTAATGTTCTTTTTAAAGGAATTATGTCTTTATTCATTTAAGAATATCAAAAGGAAAAGTAGTGAGTTTATGATGTCATATTTCCTAACAAAGTGAATGTTTTTCCAGGGTAAATTATGTTTTCTAATCTCTTCTTCTGGATGCACTAGTGCAGTAAACTCTCCAAACTTGGGGAATACCCCATTCAGTGTGATTGCAGTAAGCCTGGCACACACTCAGATGGCCCCTACCCCATATCAAAACGTCTCTTTTCCCCCTCAAGTCAAGTTACTAACAATGGTGCAATCTCTGCACTCCACAGAACAGTTGTCAAATTATATGATGTCAAAAGAAAAAAAAATGGAAGGCAAAAAGAAAGCAGTCACTTCTCTAATGGGCAGATGCCTACAACCTTGGGGAGAAATGTTCTGTGTTAACATCGCTACATCCGACAGCAGCCTCTCCTTTTTAGAAACCCATCATCTACTAGAAAATTCGGCTAGAAAATGCAAAAATGTTAGGGGGTGAGGACATGGGTCACACCTGCACATTAGGAAGATTAATTTGGCAGCTGGGGAGAAGATGGACCTGATGCAGGCACAGCCCCAGCAGGCATAAGGTGACAAGAGAGCAAAGAAGAGAGCCAGTGCAAGAGGGGCAGGTAGCAGGTGTCGTGGAGGGAGTCAGAAAGGCCTGAATGGAAATCCAAGCTCAGACATTTACTAGCTATGTGATCCTGGGTAAGCCACTTAACCTGTTTGCCTCAGTATCCTCATCTGTAAAATGGGAATGAGCATAGCACCGACGTCCCAGGAGTGTTGTGAGGATCAAATGAGATGAGAATTGTAAAGTGCTTAGCTCTGTATCTGACCCAGTAAGTACTACATAAATATTAGCTATGAAGCTCTTAAACACAGTATAAATATTAACTATTCTTATAACACTGAAATGGTAGGACTTGCCAACAAATTGCATGGGAGGTAAGACTAAAGAATAAAGGATAGCACTCAACTGAGAAGATGGTGGACAGTCGGCAGTGATAAGAAAGATGGAAAGGTTGTGAGAAGAATTAAGATTTGGATATGCTGAGTTTAAGATGTCTAAATATGGGACAATCTAGTATGTTCTGTATGAAGACTTTACCTATCAAATAAAAAAAAATAAAAAGAAGGGAAGAGGAAAGAAATACTTCAGTTGGTGATGACTGGCATTAAATTAGAGAATATTAAATCAATATTTTTAAATGTCACTCTCCCTGTTTTTTTACCCCAAACAAAGCATCCTTAACAAAACCAAACTATTATAACAAATACACATTTCTCCAGAATCAAACTATTACTGAGTTACAGCAATCTCTAAGGCTAAAATACAGTGAAGATTTAACCAAAACAATCCCACTGAAAGGAAAGCAAAAGACCAAAACAAATACAAATAAATAATCATTTATATTTTAAACATACAAATAAATAATCAAATAACAACATTATTTCTTTAAACCATTCACAAAACAAATAAACTGTAAAAGTCAGGTAAAACATAGGCACTTGAGCTGACAGCTGACCAGGACCAATCATTTCACCCTTTCAAAATAAATTAATAGCCATTCTAATGATTAAATAAGTATTTTAATTTGGGGTTCTTCTTCCCCAAAAACAAATCAAAGACTGTCCCCCAGTGAGTCATTAATCTCATTGCAAGCCAAGACCAAGTTCAAAACCTAGAGTCAAGTCAGGTAAATGACAACATTCCATGCAACATCATTTTTTTTTTACATCAACTGAGAAAATGCTAGCTGAATTTACAGAACTCTTAAGGAAGTGGCACAAGTAAGAAAGATTAGAATGAAAGTTCATTTTCAATTCCCAGTTTACATTATGTTATACTTCCAGAGTGAAGAATCATACTTTTATCCTTCATTCTGAATTGCATATAAAATTCAGTACACCCATGTTTAAATAATAAACATATTGGTTTTTATTTTAAAACTTTTCTGGTTCCTCCCTTCTACATGTATGACACTTCTCTTTCTTTAGAATTGCAATGCTGCATATAACATCAAGAGTTTTCTAATGAATTGGCCAATTTTCCTGAATTTTTTCACTTTTTTCTTTCTTTTAAAAAAATGTCATAAGTAATGGCTCTCTAAGAGAAGAAATGAGAGAAATAGAAGCAAATCTAAGCAAAAAGAAATCAATAAAAGCAATTTTTAACTGCAATGCTGTAATATATGTAATTTATGATTCATTTCTGAGGATTCTACATTTAAACTCAGAATTTTCAATATTTCCTTTTAAAAAAATATTGAAGAACACCAGAATGAAATTCTTCTTCGTGATCATTATCAAAAGGAGAAAATGTGGAAAAAACATCTTAACAATCAACTTTTCTAATACTAAAACAATCATAAAAACAACTATCAACCAAAAGTCTTTTAGCCCTGCTCCTGAAGGGGCAAGGCCTCTCCTGGAGGCACGTCCCCTGCTGTCAGGCCCAGAGCCCTTCTTGGGGTCAGCTGCACAAAGTTGATACTGTCTCACCAGAGCTCCCAGAAGGGGATCTCAAGTCATTTTATGCCAGTTTTCAGGCACATGCCAACATTTGTCTCCAGCTGATCTGGGCAGCAGCTGCTCAGATCATGGAAAGAGTCAGAAGGGACATCATTCCAAGTTATTACTGCATAAAGCAAGAAGGCCATCTAAACGCAGCTGAAATTTCTTTTAGAGAAGTACCCCAAACCAAGCAGCCCCACTTGTGACTACCTTTGAAAGATGTTAAGGCTAAGCATTTTTTCTGACATTCCTCCCATTTAACAAGGAGAACAGACTTAAGCCAAGGGACTGGAATTGTAAATGTGATTCCAGAAAGCCCTGGCAGAAGGGCCCCATCAGTGGCTCCGTGGCGAAGGAGGGACTTGGCCAATTCTGGTGAACACTACCAAAGCAACTCCTTGTTATTGTAGTGACTACTCTGTGAAAGGAAAGGTCAAGTGATACCATGAACTATACTGAAAAAGACAGCAGGGAAAAAAAAGGGATGGGGCAGGGGATAAAGAGACAGAAAGCAACAGGGCCACTTATAAAAACTCATTTTCCAGAAAAAAAACCCAAGATTTTCTCCCTCAGGTTCAAGAAGGGAGTTTACAGCAGAACAATCTTGGAAGAAAAACCAACTTGCAAAAATAAAGCACCTTATGGATCGCCACTAAATCTTCACATATGAAAAATTGGCATCAGTCAAGATTTCAATAAGAAACAACATACCCACAACAAAAGACAGCCATAAGCATATAAGTCTGAAGATGGAGAAGCTGGCTGTCCCACTTTCAATTCTGGCGACATTAGGTTCAAGCCACCAATCACCATGGAATTCATAGCGGTACGCTGGTTCTGCACAGAAGACAAGGCACACATTTTTAAAGCCACATAAATTAAAGTTGCTTTTCACTCAACACTTTCCACTCATCTAGCATGTATTTTTCAAGCTCCCTTCAGACTTTCTGCATTACTTCTTCTTGTACTCAGAAATGACATTTTAATTTTTTCCCTTAAAAATCCCTTTTGATTACTTAATCTTTAAATCAGCCCCATAAAATTAAGAACTCGCCAATGATGACTCTAAGTTCAAACTAAGTTTCAGATATATATATTCACTGTAACATTACTAGTTTACTCATTCAAACATTTAAGTTGAAATTTTATCTTATATCAAACTTAAGAGAGGCCTTCCGTATGAAGGGGTAAAACAGGACTCCCCCTTCATCCCCCTTACCCCAAGTGACTCCCCTCTCAGGGGCCCAGAGACCAGATACCAATCCTCATCACAAAGAAATGGAGGGAAGGAGGGAATACCCTTACCCTGATGGAATGATAAGTGCAAGCCCAAAACAAGCAAGCCAATGGCCCCACAAGGTTCAAAAAGGGCTTCTGTATACTAAAAGAAAGTCACTTCTCTTATTAATCTCTAAAAACAGTGAAATACAGAATAGCCGTTATACATGTGAGCTGCTCTGCTCGAGGAAATAATGCATGTATCATATGACCTCTATCAGCGTCAAGACTTGAAAGCAGAGGGCCAAGGGCATACTCTCTCCATGACACCATCACAGTTCTGGCACAAATTAGTCACTTAATAAATACAGACACTCCCCAAGTTCTACCTCTATTAAAAGTATCTATTATTTTTAATCCAAATCATTAATCTAATTTTGAAATTTTTAATAATTTGAACAACAAATTAGATTGAAGTTTTTGGTGCTATGATATAAGGAGATGATAAAGAAATCCAAATAGAAACAATATCACAGAAGGTATATTTGACATGACCTAAAGAAACTATTTTTAACATATTAAGAGCAACCAAATTTCATATAACTACTACTACTACTACTACTAGCCTGCTTTTATACAGTGCTATAAGATTTGCAACCATGTGATGTATCTCACTTGATTAATGAAGTACAAAATCTATTAGTTTACTATCATGTGTACTTACAAAATGAAATGTTAACTTTGTCAAATAACAAACATAACTCAAACTCCTTGGCCTGACTCTCTGGAGTTTATTTAGTCATTATTTCAAGTGCACTACAGCAATATGCGTGTATAGCTAGACCCAAGCTGGAGATTCTTTTTCCCCAAGCTCCCATGAATCAGGGCACATTCTATTAACAACTGTTAAAAATCATTTCTAGCCTCTGGAAAGGCTAGAGAAAAGAAGTAATTTTTCTTTCAGAAATCTGAGGCTTTCAATGAGAACCAAAATGAAGGTAGAATATCCCATCCACTATCAAGTTAACTTCAATTAAGTTAAAAAGTCGATCATTTTTAAAAGTTATTTCCCAAGTACTTAGAATATACACAGCACTGAAAACAGAAGTAAAAATTACTCCATTAGAAAGGCATATGGATAATGGAGTGAAAAGCATAAAATGTGAAGTCAGGAGACATGGGATTTAAGAAGCACATAGCTTCCAGAAGCAAGGAAGGAATCACTGCCCTCATCAGCCCTCATTTGAAGAACTGCATAAGTCTTATTAGAAGACTGGCCAGAGTGTCCAAAGGAGGGCAACCAGACTGGTAAAAGACTGTGACATATTAGGATCAGGGAAAGAAAATGAGCATGTTTATTAGCCTTAAAACAATCGGATGTTCCGATATAAAAATGATGCCCCCACTGAAGAGCTTCTAGCCCTGTTCCCTTGGCCCATCAGAGGTCAGCTGAAGCTTCATGTCAGGAGGATGTGGCTACAAGGTAGAGTTGCTTCAAATGGCACAGGCCTCCAGAGAAGAAGGTGCTTTGCCCCTCCTCTGAGAACTTCATGACCACTTTCTTGGCACACTATGGAGGTTGTGGTTTAGGAGTTGGAAAAATTGGAAGGCAAGGTTTGGAAGTTAAGGCCCTTTCCAATGCTGCACTTGTAGAATTCTCTGAAATGCTAACTGAAAGGGATCAGCCATGTAACTCCTCTGGTTTTCTCATGTAAAATATACCTGATAATACCTGTGCTGCCTACCTCATGAAATTGAAAGGAAAAAATACTTTGCAACCCATCATAAAGACAACTCAATTGTTAAAAAAAAAAAATTGGAGATATGGACCTAATCTAGCTAATCACAGAATGAAACATACAGACTCCCCACTCCTTCCCAACCAAAATGATTCCCTCTGACCACATCCTTTTTCTTTCATCCTTTTCTGTATGGCTGGATGGACAACCTAACTTTCACTCCCTGCCCAGTCAGCTTCTGTGGGTAGATGCACTAACATACAGAAAAACGGCTCTAAACAGACAATGGGAAAAGGGCTTCAGATCATTTTCCCTTGAATCATTTCAGGCATCCCTATGAAAGGGACCATAAAGAAGAGGTTTTTAGGTGGGTCTGTCATTAGAGTACGATTTTTTAAGTATTTAGCATTTACTGTCCATAGCTAGCCCAAACTAGAGTCCATACATTTTTATTTAAATTCATAACTCAATTTGTTCAATTTATGGAATACAGTATAAAAATATCTCTCTGGCTTTATAATAGGCATTACTTTATGATTTGAGAGTAACTACATGAAAACTAGCTGCCACTACAACACATGATGCACAAGAGGGAATATTTTTGCTTGTACTTTTTGCAAATGAACACTTCAACCAAACATTAATATGACAACACTAGGGAAGCACCTTAGCAAGAGGTCCACAATCTCAGCTGATTATTATTAGCTGTGTTTCCACAGATGGCTTACTCTGCTAAGCAGACAACCAAGTGAACCCATAAATTTCTCCAACTGAAAAGTCATCACCATTAACTTGGGACTTATTGGGAATGGGCAAACTTCAGGGCAATCACCAAGAGCTGTTAAGGTAGCTGTTACCAAACAATGTCAGTCTTCTACTTCTGTACACTCCTACAAACTGTGTCCCACTTCTGTGAAGCTTTCCTGGAGACAAGGCAAATGGCTAACACTCTACTGCTCTCCCTAAAATCCAAAGTGTCGTTGGCTCAATCTTCCCCATTGCCCCCTTTACTCCCCTACACTGCATCCTACTGAGGTCCATGTGGTTGCAGCCCTCCAAGAGAATCTAAGCTTTCGAAGGACAGGAATGGTCCAATTTCTTACTTGGTACTCCTGACATCCAGCAGAATGCTTTGCATACAAGCATCAACTGAAAAACTGACTTTGTTCATCATGTCCTTGGCTTCCATAGTGCTAGGAAATCTTATTAAAAACTAGCACAGCATGGCACAGCATATGAGTAATTTTTCAATAAATATTTCTTAATTACAGTGATACTCAGCTAATATATTTGACTGTAAGGTCTAATTTCCTTCTCTGTATTTGTACTCTTGGAACACACGTAACAGGCCCAAATAAATATTTGATGACTCAATGACATCAAGGGTACACAAGCATAGTTACTAGTTATAAAGCAATCATTTAAGGATCTGTCTAAAAACACTACTTACCCCTCCATTCTACCCACTCATAACTGAGAAGCAGGTAACCCATAATAGGGAAACAGCAAACCAAACAAAGCTTGAAACATACCTTAGCCCAAAGTACATGAGCCTGTGTTTTAAATGTGCATCTAAGTTCAGGACTACCTGCTGATAAAAGAGTACTCACATTTAAAGTAATTCAAAGAACCAACCCCAACACTAGACTTTTTACCACAGATTTGGTGAAGTCAAAATCTCCCACAATTCCTCGTTCTCGATTCAAGACAAAAATGTTGTTGTGATGCAGCGATCCATGGATGATATTAGCTTTATGCAATGTATGAAGGCCATGCGCAACACCCTTCATGACCTTTAAAGCTTCCTAAAGTTTAACAACATACAAAGAAAAAATTTTAAATGGTCAACTTATTCTGCTCCTGGACCATCTCTCCTCATCTCAGTGATTCAGTTTCCCATAAAGAAATCTCCTCCCTTCCCCCCCCCCCCAAAAAAAAAACATGATGTTCTCAAATAGCAACTAGTCAGAATAAAGAAAAAGAACCAAATTAAGGCCACATGAAGTTCTAGGTTTAAAATTGAAGACTTTAACATTTTCCTAATTTTCTAAAACAGTAAACCACCCAAAGTCCCTTTATAGATATTCCATTTAGTTATTATTTTAATGATAATTACTTTAAAAGCTCAAACATAAACTGATATTATGAGAAAAGAGGAGTGGAAAATACTAAATAATAGAAAAACTGAAGTCATACTTCATGCTTTAAGTTAAAATCCAATTGGATCCATTAACTCAATGTTTTAAAGTTGGAAAAAAGTGGAAAAAATTATTCCCTATGATAGAGAAAAAAATTATAAAATGGAGGAAAGTATAGGAAAAAAATGGATGGCTATGACTACCAAAAGAAAAAAAGATTTTCTAAGATAAAAAATAATGTTTAAAGAAAAAAAAAGAACAGGTTAGGGAAAAAAAACTTGAAATAAATATCTGTGAGATATATATGTGTGTGTGTATGTGTATATATATACATCAAAAGAATAACAGCATTCCCCAAATGGAAAAAAATGATTAAAATAGACAAAGTGGCTAATTTTCAAAGGAAAATATACAAATTGTTAATAACTAATTGAAATGCTATTCAAACTCTAATAGAAAAACACCAAATACCTAGCAAATTGGCCTCCAAGCTCTAAAAAACAATAATATTCAATATGTACAGGGACTAAGAGGAAAAAGGTGCTCTATTCCATTACTGGTAAATTTGGATTTGGAGGGAAGAAGACAGAAATACAGTTAATAATAAAAAACCAATACACCTCTGGATTTGTATTTGATTACTAGGACTCTAGCTCAAAGATATTATTAAAAATGAATATATAAACTTATATGTAAAAGGAGATAGCTAGGTGGCTCAGTGGATAGCGCTCTGGGCCTGAAATCAGGAAGCCCAGAGTTCAACTCCCACTTCAGATACTTACTAGCTAAGTGATTCTGGGCAAGTCACTTCACTCTGTTTGCCTCAGTTTTCTCATCTGTAAAATGAGCTGGAGAAGGAAATGGCAAACCAAACTTGGCAAACACTTTGCCAAGAAAATCCCAAATGGGGTAATGAAGAGTTAGATAGACATGACTAATACAACTGAACAATAACACCAAATAAGCAAAAGACTTCTCCGCTCAGAAATATTCCATATGGGTGGAAACTCCCTATATGATGAACATTAGATATAGTTGAATAAATGGTGGGATACTAGTACAATCAAATACAAATTGCATCACAAAAATATGAAATATGAAAAGGCACACAAAGTGATGCACAGTATAAATACTAGAATTAAAATATACAAATTACCTACAACTGTAGAAAAATAGTCTCCACATTCTAAGTAAATGAACAGGGAAAAAAAATCAGAAAAGGACATAGTATCAACAAATCATGTTGCACTACCTGGTAGCACAGACCCATATGCCTAGTATCATATACACAAGACACAGTAATATGCATGGAAGTAAACAAAGGTAATTAATAAATGCATGTTACTGGACACTCCCTCTCATGTTCCCTGTAAGACCTTTGTTGAAAACTGGAAATTTTTGAGAAATACAGCATTCCTTACAAGAGAAAGGTTTTGTAAGCTTCACGGTTAAGACGTCGAAGCCCACAGCTCCACTACTTACTTCTGCGGACAAAGGCGTGCTAGCCTGGACAACACTCAGACTTGCCCTAGGGTAATAGGGGACCATCAGATATGCCAGAGGGTCAGACTAAGAGCAAAAAGAAGGAGAGACAACATGACTCAAGAGCAAAAATGAGACTAACATAATTTTTACAGTAAATAATCAACTTTCTAGCATGTTAAAAAGGAGTAATTGTTTCCACTGAAATCTAAAACAGTCCATTTATGCTACAGAAAAATCTTTCCTCAGTTTCAAGAATTGAACTTGAAAAATCTGCACTTTACCTTACACAGAAAGAGGAACATCAAGGGCAACAATCCCGACTCTTCCTTGGATTCTCGCCAAGCCTTGTGGTAGCGGGCTGCTCTCTGGATCACTGTGGCCTCCGTATCCATATCCACAGAATAGCCCTACAGCCAAGAGACAAGGCTCCTGTGGCCTGGCAGGGAAGTGGCCGGCCTGGGCACCACAAAGCCACCGTCCACGCCATTCTGCTACTTACTACTAAGAAGAGCTAATGGTGAGGGGAAGGACCAGGGGTCACCATGGTCAGGTCATTTCACTGGCCCACGCTTCAGTTTCCTTAGCTATAAAATCTGGATAATATTATTAGCATCACAAAGGTTTTTAAAAAAAAAAAACAATCTGTATCAAGATGTTTTGACACAGATTTCATATCCAACATATATGAACGATTAACAAAAAATATCTGACCAAAAAGTCTCTTTCATTCCCAATAGATAAGTAGTCAAAGGATATTAACAAACAGTTCTCAAAAAGAATTTTAAATTATGAACAGTTGAAAGAATGCTTCATGTCACTAATAATAAGAGAAACACAAATCAAAATGACCCAAGGCTTCACCTCACACCCTAAAAATGAGTCAGTATGCCAAAAGATGGGAAGGTCAACCCCTGGAGGAGTTGTGGGAAAATAAGCACTAAGGCAGTCAGCAGAGCTGTGAAGTGGTACAACCATTCTGGAAAGCAATATGGAATTATACAAAGTGATTCAACTATATCCTATGAACCAAAGATTTCATTATTAGGCTTATTCCCCAAAGAGGCCAATGATGAAAAGAAAGTCCACACACACAAAACATTGAGAACAGCACTTTTTATGAGAGCAAAGAACTGGAAAAAGTAGATACCCATCAGCTGGGGAATAATTAAACACATTGTGGTCCCTAAATGTAATAATATGTGTGACAATAAAGACATAGAAGCATGGAAAGATCTACACGAACAGATGCAAAGTGAATTTGGCAGAGCCAAGAAAATCATAGACACAAATGACCACAACAAAACAAATGGAAAGAATGACAAAAAAATTCAAAAGTGAATATTGGCAAACTTGTAGAGAGCAAGAATAGGTCAAAAGAAAAGATATAATAACATGGTACTCCCATCCCACCCTTTGCAGGAGTGGGAAGTCCATGTGGGACATATTTTCAGATTTTCTTCCTCTTTTTTACTTTGAAAAATATTCACTAACATAAGATGAGGAGGAAAAAAAACAAAGGACATCAATAAGGACTTTCTTAAAAACAACAAAGAAAAAAAAGAAATTAGAGTCACCTACCTCACCTGACTGTTGTAAGAATCAAATGGGATGACATGGCACATAGTAGACATTTAATAAATGCTTGTTGACTGACATGTAAAACATCAAATGACTATTATCACACTAAAAATTACAATACTAAATGTTATACTAAAGACTGCAGTCCTCCTCTTTGAGTAAAGGAAGTTACATTGCAAAGTACCTTGTTTTGAAATGTATAAATACTTAATTATAATTTCTTTAAAATGTCTATTTAGCTTTATCTGATCCTGTATGATGTACTTCCAGGAACAGAAAAGTCCAACAGCACAATGTTTTAACTAATAATCTTAGTTAAGCCTAACAGTAAGAAAAGCAAGAACTTTGATTCACAGGAGTCACCAGGAATATATTATGAAGAAAAAAAGATTTAAAAAAAAAGATTGGTTGGCTAAGGAAAAAATCATTCCAATGTTCATCAGTGGCTGTCCCTTAAGAGAATGTAGGAGGAAAGGAAATTATAAACATATTCTGCCAAAGAAAACCTCTATTATTTTTAGGTTGTTTAAAAGGAGTCCCACCCCAATTTAATCCTGCAACTCTCTATTCACTAGAAGAACCAAGACTGACCTTCAGAAGAACCTTCTGCCCATCCACTTCAGAACACACCAAAGGACGCTTGCTGCTAAGCTCTTTCATGGGCTCAGCATCCAAAAGATCCCGTTCCAGGCTAACAGTCAAAATTCCTCCCGAGTTCTAAGTAACACATGTGGATTTCTTATCATTAACCAAAGATACACAGACAAAGCACTACACAGAATCAAGGTTTCCTGCCCTTTCCTGCACATCTAAAGGGTCTTTTCTCATCTCTTATTGGTTGGTACAGAAATGTACTTTCGTAGCAAATGACCTCAGCTGCAGGGCTGGTAAGACCATGTTCTCCAAAGCTTTGCTGTCTCATGCCCCAGAATGCCTGCACTGTTTGGGTTGATTCTCCAGCTTGCCCGTCTACTCCCTTCTCCCTGGAGCTGCCTAAGTCCCTCACCTAAAGCTGCAGGAGAAAGATCATCTTTCTCCTCTATTCCAGAAGTGTCAGTGACAGCCCCTTGTTCCTAGGATCGCCACAACTCCTTTAAAATCTGGCTTCTCACTTTGCCTTTCCAGGCTCAGTACAGCTCATGCTGCACTGCAGGCGTTCTTCAGGCCAGCCAGACTGCTCTTCCATTGACTCTTCATGCCTTTCCATGCCTGGAATGCTCTTCCCCTGCCTTTCCACCTTGAATCCTAATCTTCCTCCAAAGCTCAGCTCAAATGACACTTCACAAAGGAAGCCTGTTCTGAACTGACATTTACTATGTATCAACTTGGTTTGTACATCTTATTGACTGCTCTATGTACATTTTGCTATCTTCCTAATAAAAGAGTAAGTCCCTTTATCAAAAGGATGTCTTTCTCTCTCTATCCCATTACTTAGCATAGCCCCTCATACATACTAGGTGCTTGGTAAGCAGTTGTTGAATAAACAACTAAAATTAAATGCCCATCATATAGACCCAGGTTCACCAAGTGGAGGAGTAAGGCCAAATAGCAACCCTAAAGCTCACCACTCCCTCAGTCACCCACCACCTTTTCTCACTGCCTCAGAAATATTTACTCCATCTACCTGGCTGGCTACATCAAAGAAGGCAAAAAAGAAACTGCTTTTGCTGGGGAACCTCCTCCCTGTGTCATCCTACCTCGCTCTCCTGCTCGTCCCCTAGTCTTAACACCTTGGGGTTGGGGGGAGGGGGAGATTGGGCTGGCATTGCTGCATTCCAATGAGCTTGGCAGCAGAGCTCAACCCCCCCCCCAACCCCGAGGCTGGGTCATTGTGACTCAGGCAAGGAACAAGGGCAGGGAAACTACTATCATGCTGCTACTTAATTTAAGAAGCTTGATTACAGGGAACCCAACAACTAAGTTTACTAAATGAAACTTTTCTTTTTTTGCAGTGAAAATTTAAGGTGCCAAGAACTTTCATTTTTCTGACCATTTTCTTCAGATTTTACAGTCACCAAAACTTACCATGTATTTAAGTATTCCTGCTTCTGGGTGAAGAAGAGGTAGCTCAGGGAACCACTTCTGCACCAAACTAGTTAGTTTCTCCTGAAATTAAAACAACTAGTCATTATTTGAGAAAATACACATTTAATTTATTCAGTATTTCTTTTCCGAGACACCTATTTTACCATCTACCTTCATATCAAAATTATGATTTTAATCATATATATAATTAAAAATTTTTCAGTAACTCATTTCAGACTTTTATTTAAAGAAATATTAGAGGGGCTGCTAGGTGGCGCAATGGAGAGAGCATCAACCCTAAAGTCAGGAAGACCTGAGTTCAAATTTAACCTCAGACACTTAACCCTTCCTAGCTGTGTGACCCTAGGCAAGTCACTTAATCCCAACTGCCTCAGCAAAACAGCAAAAAAAAAAAAAAAAAGAAAGAAAGAAAGAAAGAAAGAAATATTAGAATAGAAACTAAAAATTAATATCCATTGTCCTTGACTCAATGAATATTCTTTGTCTAGACTCAACCTTTACAAGTGAGAAAACTTTCTTCTGCTTTCTTGGGGAAGCCTTTATATATAGATATACAGGAGAAGCCCAGTTATTAAAGGCCCCAATCCACAACCCAAAATAGAAATTAAAACTTCAATGTTTATTCTGGATTGAGGTGAGTTTTAAAATTGCTTATTGGCACAGCTTGTTCCACATGACAGAAACATCACAACCTACATGTAAATGTTGAGAAAGTTACTGAAGTCAATGTGTAAACTAAGGGAATTCTAATCAAATAGCTCCTCTTATTTTTCTGAAGCCTTGTCCAATCCCTAGAAGGAAGGCCTACACTGTTACTTGATTTAAAAAAAAAATTCCTCAGTGATACAAGTAAATCCTGCATTTATGATACATGATGTAAGGCCATGATACTTTTCCTTTGACCTCCTTTGTCTTCCCAGAATCCAAGAGACACAAGAAAAGGTTTAACCATGACCATTTTAGATAGGAAAGACACTCCAGGTGAAGTTAGTTGAGGTAGTTGAGGGCTGGAACCCGGACCCATGGGACTCTGTGACATTGGGTACCAGAGTGCCCAGCAGCCTGAAAGCCAGTTCTTAGAAGCCAATCTCTCAGTACAGACCTAGCCAAGAACTTACATATTCCTCCTGCTCGTGGTAAATTTTCTCAAAGACACGATTACGCAACTGAGTGATTTCTTCTTTTATTTTTTCAATTTCAGATTCATTACAGTCATCAGCCTATAATAAGAGGAATCAAAACTATTCTACATGTTTCTTAAAGAAAACTGAGGTAATTTCCTAAAATGTTAACACAAAACAAGCATAATTATTATCAGTCAGGTCTTTTTAATACAACCAGATTTCCCCCCCAAAAAAAGAATAATGGTCAAGGAGGCAGAAGCTATGAGTAAGCAAACTTCAATAATTAGGATTATTCTTGGGGATTAAGATTTACTACAGGTTTAAAATTAATTGCTGTCATTAAAGATGAATGAGAACAGGGATCTAAAAAAGGATTCACTTTTGGGGCAGCTAGGTGGCGCAGTGGTTAGAGCACCAGCCCTGAAGTCAGGAGGACCTGAGTTCAAATCTGGTCTCAGACACTTCCTAGCTGTGTGACCCTGGGCAAGTCACTTAACCCCAATTGCCTCAGCAAAAAGCAAAAAAAAAAAAAAAAAAGTTCACTTTTCAGTTGCATTGTTATATTTGATTAAATTCAAAAATCAGCCAAAATCAGCACTGTGGATATATAAAAGATGATCTAATCAATCACCAAGTTCCCTCAATTATTCCTTCTTGTCTTTCCCAGTAATCCCTTAAGAAGCAAATATATAGTTATCCCTTCTACATCGTGACTTTCCCTATCACTTTTGAGATATCTCAGGTTGGTTTAAGGAATTAAATGGGAATTTGGGGGAAGTTTAGCAGAAGCTGAAGGCACACAAGAGCCAGCAGACAACACAGAAAAAGCTTAGAAATCCAGAAATGCCTAAAATATATGTGTAGTGTTACATAATTATCAACATAGTTTATCTTTTAACATGAAAAATATATACATTTCTTTTCTCTAGTATAAAAGGAAGCCCCAAAATTTTTCTGCAGAATTTCCATATTGAGGGGGTACCATACTCCCTAATCCCTAAGATATGAGATAGAGCAGTGGACTTGGGGTCAGGCCAGCTTGGACTTGAATCCCATATCAAGCAGTGATTAGCCAGGTGACTCTGGGCAAGTCACTGATCTGAACTAAACAATAGTTTCCTCATCTGGCAAAGCAAGGGGCTGAGCCAGATGACCAACTGCCCACAGTCCCTTCCAGCTCTGAATTGATCATAAGATCCATCCTTTACATCCCCAATGGCCCAATACAAAGCAAGTCCCTCATTTCGGTCCTGAATGACCTCACTAACTCCTTAACTATTCAGTATAACCTCTTGCTTGGTACACCCTCATTTCTAATGGCTACATTTTGCTACTGCCAGGCTAATATCTTACTTTCAAAGGTATAACTGCCCTGCTTCCAAATATTGAATGAGTTCTCTGACCCTGGCATTTAAGGTCTTTCCCAACCTATTTCCAAATCACCCCTCAATCTTCCCTTTCATTGTTCCCCACTTAAGAAGACCCCATATTCATCTTACCCGGCTTGTCACTGACACTTTCTACAAGGCCTCTGCCCTCCTCTGTGACTATCCAACTTCTCATGGCAATCTCAAATTCCAGTTCTTCCAAGAAATCTCTCTACTATTTATATGACTGGGACTTAGGCTTCCTTGCTCTGTTCTTATTTCATAAACATATGCCTTATTTCCCCAACTAGATGAAAGTTAATGAAAGTTCCATGAAGGCTGAGATCAATCCAAGTAGGAAAACAACACACAGTAAACAATTAAACAACAATAAATATTCAACTCTACAGTTACTGAATCCAAGTACAACAGAAATTCAAAGAAGAAGAGAAAAATTACTGTAGGTAGGAAGAATGTAGGGCAGTGAGGTGGCACTATCAAGCACAAAGACTCCTTTTTCTGAGTTCAAATTTAGCTTCAGACACTTACTAGTTATGTGATCCTGGGTGAATCACTTAACACTGTTTACCCCAGTTTCCTCATCTGTAAAATGAGCTGGAGAAAAAAAATGGCAAAACTCTCCAGTATCTCTGCCAAGAAAACCTCAAATGGGATCACAGGAAGTCAGACAGGGCTGAGTGAACAGCAGCAGTAAGAATTCAAGAAGCTAGAAACCACTCAGGGCTCTTTAAGGAGATGAGAAAACTAGAGGAAAGCTGTGAAGAGTTGGGATACTTGGAGAATATACAGTTTAAACAACCTTTTGTTTATCAAAAGTAAGGTTCTTTATTACAAAGTCAATTCTTTTGAAAAGGCAAAACACTTTCCACTGATAGAATAATCCAGTCTCTGTGTATAAATAGAGCAGGACTGTGATAAAAACAAAGGGCATTGTGGACAGTCATAAGCTGGAGCCAGGCAAGCTCGTCTGTTTTTAGTTCAAATCCAGGCACAGACAATTACCAGCTCTGTGACCCCAGGCAAGTCATTTAACCTGTTTGCTCCAATTCCTCATCTATAAATGAGCACATGAGACTGAACAACAACAACAACAACAACAACAAAAAGAATCATTAACTATTAAAAAAAAACCATAAAATTTCAAAATATAGTCTCCTTTTTAAAAATGGAAAGATAAAATAATTTGCCATAAAAAAGTATTTTTAAAAGCCTATGGTCAGTGGTCAAAATCAACAGATTTTGATCACCTATCTCAAATAATCTATTACATACAGATAACAGTAGCAGAAACTTTGCCCTAGAGCCAAGCTAAATCATCTCCTACAGGAAGAACAAGATATAATTAGTACTCTATCCTGGCAATTTAGTACCCCAACAAGCTCTCCCCCAAACCCTTCCAAAAACCTTTAAATAATGACTCTAAGCAAATCTGAGAGCAACAGAATCCACAAAAAGGCAGAGTGGAACAATTTTCCAGCGGAAGACAACTTAGAAGGTCAGCAGGAAAGCTCTGTCACACCAAAAGGGGAGACCAGGGTGATCTTGTCCAGGCCCAGCAAACAAAGAGCAGGCCTTGAGGCCTCGGAGGCAGCGTCCAGAACTCTGAGCCCACAGAGGCCAATGACAACTTGGAAGGTTGTTAGGAAAGGTTTGTCCCCCGAGGGTGGGAGGAGAGCCCCAGCAAACCAGAAGTGAGCTCTGAGAGCCACCGAATCAAGAGCAGCAGAGGCAGCAGCAGCAGCAGCTTCCAAAGGTCTCAGCCTATAGGTAAAGGGGAAGAAAAGGTCAGGAGGAGATTACAGAGGGGTCTCTGGGCCAGCACTGAGGCAGGACTCTGTTGCTCTGTCCATATCCAGATCTGGGTTGCAGTGCCGGCTCACGGTACAGGTTCCTAGGGGGATCTCTGGGAACAGCTACACAAAATCCTTGAAGCTTGGGACAATGCACCCTCCACCCTGTAAGCAGAGCCCTACTTTTAACAAGGAGTTAAAAGGCAAGTAATAGGCTGGGAAAAGAAGCAAACAACAAGGAAAGATTCTGACCACAAAAAGTTACTGTGGTAACAAGGAAAATCAAAATAAACATCCAGAAGAAGATAACAAAGTCAAAGCTCCTACATTGAAGGTCTCCAAGAAAAATAAGAATTGGTCTCAGGTCATGGAAGAGCTCAAAAGAAATTTTGAAAATCAAGTAAGAGAGGCAGAGAAAAAATTGGGAAGAGAAATGAATAATGCAAAAGGAAATACAAAAAGCCAGTGTTGGAGAAGTATGCCTTAAAAAGCAAAACTGGCCAAATGGAAAAAGAAGTACAAAAGCTCACTGAGGAAAATAATTCCTGAAAAACTAGACTGTGTACAAAGTAATAGCAATGTTGGGATAATCAGCTGTGAATGGCTTTGCTATTCTTATCAATACAGTGACCCACAACTAATCTGAAAGTCTTAAGATAAAAAAAAAATGTTATCAGGGCAGCTAGGTGGTACACTAGATAGAACACCAACCCTGAAGTCAGGAGGATCTGAGTTCAAACGTGGCCTCAGACACTTAACACTTCCTAGCTTCATGTGACCCTGGGAAGTCACTTAACCCCAATTGCCTCAGGGGGAAAAAAAGTTATCCATACCTATAGAAAGAACTGATTGTGTCCGAATACAGATTGAAGCATACTTTTTTTTGAGGGTTCTTTTTGGGGGGGCAGAAATCTATATTTTCTTTCACAACATAACTTTTATGGTAATGTTTTCTTTAACTTCACATGTGTCCTCTCAATTGGGAAGGGAAGGTGGAAAGGAGAGAATCTGGAAGTTTTAAAAACAAATTTTTAAAAATTATTTTACATGTAACTGGGGAAAATTTAAAAAAAGAAGAAAATCTTCAACAGTATATAGGGACAGATGAAAGAACATAAAACTTAAAAGAAAGGTCTGTACCAGGAATATCACAATCAGGCTGCTTTAAGCTCTATTATTCCACAGAAATTATTTAGGAATGTTCCTCCCCTCTCCCCCTTGCCATAAGAGATGGCAATAAAGCTTCCATGATACCACATGAGAGGTGAGACCACAGTGCACAAAACACAAGCACTAGTGGTAGAAAGCCCCAAGTTCAAACCCAGATTTAGACATTTATTGTTCGTCTCAGTTGTCTCAACTGAGGGAGGCTGTGAGGATCCAATGAGATCATGTTTGTTAAGCACCTTACACAGAATAGGCAGTAAAGAAATGCTTCTTCCCACCCTTTGCTATCTCCACAGTCTCATTCTATTCTAGAAGTCATGTGCAACTCAAGTCTGGTAAAAATAATAGTAACAAGAAAAAAAAAAATTAAGTTCTGGTTTAAGCCTTTCACTTTCCACAAACAAACAAGGTAAATTAATCCAAGGGTAGCACATAAAGGAAATGGAAGAATTTATACAAAGACTTGAAAAATGAGTATTACATTATGAATTAACAAAGTTGTAAGAAAGGAGTTTTCAACATTAGATCACAAGGGAGATGTCCCATTTAATATTAAAATTATCTTTTTCCTTCAGGCTTTTGGAAGAAACGTGACTTGTTTTCCAGGACTATTTAGCCATTTGGAAACATGATAAAATGTTATTTATGATCAAACCTATTTAAAACAAATGAAAGTATCTTTTAAAGCACAAGCCATGAGAAAACTTTTCCCCAAAATTTTCAAGCTAATAAAAATATTTAGGGAAACTGTAAAAAAAGGTATTTGAGACATTAAAACCCAAAAAACAGACTTTTAAATACTCCAATTTTAACTCTACTTTTTTTGTAAACCAAATAAATGAAAAATCTGAAGTAATAACCATTTTCAATGGTGCCTTTATCTGCATTATTAAATATTCATCCTCAGATTCCCTTTAAAAACAAGCTATCCTAATGGAAGCCAATTTGCCTACAACTGCCATAAAAACCTTTGCTGAGTAACAGTAGATCCCAGGCACAAGCAAGGGGATTCATACCTCCTCCAAATTGTTCTTTTCAACCAGTTTCCATCTCAGTTGAGCTTTTAAGCCTTTGAGAGTCTTCTTAATAGAAAGCAAGTGGTCCACATTGGGGCTTTTATTTAACCATTCCATGATCTGCTTCTTAAACTATGAATAAAAAATAATTATGTAACCCATTGATTAATTCACTCCATCAACAATACTTGAGTATCTACTGGTTAAAAACAGTACTGGGCATCATGCTACCTTTGTGAAAGACAACCACTAAATTTTACTGGAACCAAAGATTGAGTAAACTAAAATTTTCAAACATCTGCCATGTGTAAAACATTGTGAGCAAATGAGAAATCTCTCAAATCATGGATACCACCAAAGTTTATAAATTTGTTTTTCTATAGTACCTATCATATAACCTATTAAAGAATAAACTGCTGTGGTGGTGTTTTTTTTTCCTAATGGATCCTACTAGTAATAAATCTGATGATTAAGAAGAACTTGGTTTGGTAAAGGTTTCTTTTCAACAAAGTTACTTATTTCTTAGGTTCATGAGTTACAATCGTGTTATCTAGTTCTAGTTTCTCAATTAGTCATTATTAAATTTAAAATAAAACAAGAAGACCTAAGTGTTTTAGCTGACTGAATTTAGTATTTTTTTAAATCATATATATGATTTCAGTTACAGAGGGTCATTTCCATAAAAAACTTACATCAAAATTCAAAAGAGCAAAAGCAATACTTGATTTTTTAAAGATCAATAATAAAACATTTTTTGAAAAAAAAAGTATACTTGAGACAACTAAAAACCAGAATCCAGATATTTAAATATAAGCAAACTAACCTCAATACTGGCCTTGTATTTAGCTTGTACTATAGTGATGAGCCTCTCCTCTGAACGAATCTTTTGTAGGACTTCATTATATGTATTCAGGATGATCTCCTTGTCTGTATCACCTTGCTCCTAAATGAAAATACACATAATGGTACACAGAGCACCAAAAGTCTTACATGAAAAAAGATGCCAGTGGCAATATCACAAGCTCATAGTTGTAAAAGTTGGAGGAAAGAAACTTCAGACGCCATCATGCCTAACTCCCCATTTTAGAGAAGTGATAACTCCCCAAAGATCACACAGCCAGACAATGTTTCAGTCAGGATTTGAATCCAGGTCTGTGGACTCCATATTCTATTCCCTACCTACTATATACCAAATTGCCACTAAGGAAAAACAAGTTTTTTACTTCCCTTCAAAATAAATGTTTTAAGTAAATAACCTTTTTTTTTCAAATAAGATAGAAGAATAACTTTTAACCTAAAAAACCTTTTCTAAAATCTTATAAACGAATTTCACTTCTATCATTTAATGATCTAAAGCTAAGATAGTTAAGAAGTAAAAGTTTAAAAAAAAACTGATGGAAATGCAAATTAAGACAGCAAAAACAATCTGAAGGCTCAGAACAACTTGAACAGGTACAGTCCAGTATAAACTCCTCTAAGAAAGGGTCTGCTCAGTTTTCTTCTATATATCTTTACAGACTAATACACTATTTGTGTACAACAAATTGAATTGGTCGTTGTATTCACAAACCCCTCTAGGACAAAACCTAAAACAGAGGAATCAGGAATATGTCAAATGAGAAAATACAAATAACCATGTCATTAACTGATTCTAAGAAAAAACATGTCAGGCAAGGTATTCTAATGAGGGCAGCTATTTTATGAAAACAGTATGCTAAATCAGCCCAACCTGTAAAATGTTACAAGAACTTAAAGGGACAAATGCTAATGAAAAAAGCTTTGAAAATTTCAAATTACTAAGAACTACACAACTACCAATGAGTATTACCCAAGACCTTGTAAAACCATCTCTAGATACCAGAAAAAAATATTTCAAATCTGGGGATGAGATAATAGAAAGAGCCTCCTAAGCAAATTGAAGAAGTGACACCAAATTTTAATATGGGCAAGGCAAGAAGGCAGCAGAGTAGGCCTAACCACTTGGCTCTACATTCACAGCAACTGAATCTAAAGGCCACCTCTCTAAGCTTCCTGTGAGACCTTAATCGACTGAGTTGGAGCTTCTTTTTTGAGTTTGACTAGATGGCCATGGGGGCACTTCCTGGCCCTAGAGCTAGAATTCCATGACAATCCCAAAAGAGATCCTGAGGAGAAAGGATACTAATGAACCTTGTCAAGATCATTTCAGCTCTCTCTCAAATGTCATTTCATGTCAAGCTTTTACTTCATCCAAAATGGAGTTCCTTCAAACCAAAAGGTTTGGGGAAGGAGTGGGTGAGTCATTAATTAGTATAGAAAACTCAACCATTTAAAAAGAGTAGGGTTGGTTTTCTTCTACTGAAAAGAAATCTCAAATTCAGTTTTGAAATTAAAATTTTAACAGACTTTGCAAAGCACCTGAAGAAACTGTTTTACGATCAGACAGATCAGGTAAAATTATTTTTAAATCATATGTTATTTTGCATCCTTTCCACTATATACATAGTCTGTACATATTTTAAGGGCAGTAACTCACAACGAGAGAGATCTCCAGCTCTTTGCAAACATCAGACTCAATCTTCTCCAGTATTTCATCAATATTGCCAATTACTTCTTCAGAACTCGGAGATTCTTCATCATTTAGAACGAAAAACTTCAGTTGAAAAAAATGAAACAATAATTATACACAAAACAAGATTTTATTTATTGAGTTGCTTAGATTTTAAGTCTTTCTAGTGTTAGCAATTAATATTTGAGAAGAGTTAACAGGTAAAACCCAAGATAAGTAGGGAGCAGGTAAGACAATATTCAGGTCATAAGGCCACATAAACTATACTCTAGAACAGAAAAAAGTCTCAAATGTGATAGCTAAGCCACTTGAATCTTTGAAAAAATCATAAAGAATGAGAAAGAAACTAAAGAAATAAAAAGGAACAAGTATGGTCCAGATTCACAATAAAGGAAAGTGAATTAAATCTGCAAATTTTATAGAGGCCAGGGAGCTTCACTTCAAACCTTGAAAAAATTTTAAAATGTTATTTTTTTTAAATTGTGAATGTCTAGAAAATAAAGAAGCAATCAGAAAGATATATCTCCCCTTCCTTGCGGGGGGGGGGGGTACTACAAGCTTGCAACACTGCAAGATTCAAATGGTGTGTTGGTTAGTTTTGCAATTTTTTCTCCTTTGTTTTTTTTTTCTTTGTTAAAAGAGATGTTTCTCTGGGAGTGTAATGAAGGAGAGAGATTTGAAAATGAAGCTAAAGAAAATCAAAGATTTAAAGAAAAAGATTTAAATAAAAAGAAATAATTCACAAACCATATGAAAGCAGGTTCCAAATCACTAATAAGATAAATGCAAATTAAAAACTGAACTTTACCTCCCACAATACAAAATAACAAACTGTAAAAGTTGAGATTATTGTTCACAGTAGGAAAACAAGCCAATATATTACTGTTTCTTTTGAGAAATGATTCAACAATTTAGGATTTCAGAACTTTGGAACTGAACTGAAAAAATTAGAAAAACATTCATATCCTTTAACCTAATAAACTCACTATTGGGGGTGTACCCTAAGAAAGTCAAAGAGAGATAAACACAGTGTATAGGAAAAATGTTCCTACCATAACCCACTCTAAATACACAGCCAATAACTGGAAACAAAATGGCTGAAAAACTCAGGTATGTGAATGTACCTGTCTAAATCATCAAATGTGGCCAATCGTCTCTGTACAGATGACTAATATATGTATACAGATAGAATAATAGCTGAGAAAAAGACAGAAAGAAATATAGAGACAAAGAGAAATGGAGAGACAGTTACAAGAGAGACAGACACAATGGAGGGAAGGAGAATGGAGGAGGGAACAGGGGAGGGGGATTCTAGAGGAAAGGGGAGAGAAAGATTGAGATTTCCAGCCTCAGTTTCATTGAGTTTCAAGTCTCATTTCACAAGCACTAAGGACACTCATTATGTGCCAAGCACTGTGCTAACTAAGTACTGGGGATACAAAGGAAGGCAAAAGACACTCCCTACTCTCAAGGAGTTCACATTTTAAGGGGAGAGACGACATGGAAATAATTATGGATGGTGAAACAACAGAGAGGATACACAAAGAAATCAGCAGAGGGAGGCAGTAGTCTTAAGGTATTAGAATTAAGAATTGCCTATTGGACAATTCAAATATGATGTCCCAAAAAGATATCAAACTTGAAATGTGAAAAACAGACTTGTTCTTGCCCATCCATACCTCTCCTGCAAATGTCCCTACTTCTGTCCACAACCCTGCTCTAGGCTTCCATGTTCAAAACCCTCCATACCACCTCCATTCCTCATTCTCCCTAACTCCACCAATCCAAACAGTTGCTAAATCTTTCTCCCAAATCTCTCAAATCCAAGCCCACTGTCCACTTACACAGCATGGTCTACCAGCCTTAAATCTCTTCTCACTCCAGTCCATTCTATACAAATGGAAAAATTATTTTCCTTAAACACAGATCTGACCATGGGACCCAACCCTCCCAATCAACTCCAAAGATTTTTATTGCCCCCAGAATAACACACACATTCCTCCTGTGACCTTGTAAATCTCACTGAACATTGCTGACCTGGCCCCCCAGCCCCACAGGCCCTGGAGTTAGTGTTCCCAGTGCTCCTTTCTCCCAGCTCAGCCTATCTCTGTGCTGATCATTCTCAAATGTATTTATATAATCTTAGCTTTTCTCCTAACCTGCAACAGTCAGCTTCCAGTTGCCTACTGAACATCTTAAACTGGATGAATTTCACTTCACACTTAACATGTCTAAAAGTTAAGCCATTATTTTCCCATTGTTTTTTCCCAAAAAGCCTTCTCTGTTCCTAACTCACCTACTGCCACTTGCTAGTCCATACTCCTGGTTTTATATACATCTGGATACCCATCAACTGGGGAATGGCTGAACAAGTTATAGTATTTGAATGCAATGGAATATGATTGGGTTGTAAGAAATGAAGAGGATAGTTCCAGAAAAACCTGGTAAGACTTGTACAAACTGATGCAAGTGAAATGAGCAGAACCAGGAGAAAATTTTTTACAATTTTTGATTTTACAAATACTGTAAAATCAAGCAATTCTCAAAGACTTAGAAACTCTAATACAATGACCATTCACCCAAGATTCATGATGAAAACAAACTATCCATGTTTATATAGGGAGGTGATAGACTCAGAGTACAGACTGAAACATACATGTATGTATATATACATGTATATATGTGTATACATATATATATTTGTGATGACTAATGTAAAAATGTGTTTTCTTTGTGTACATGCATATATATGTGTGTGTATGTATATATATATATGTGTGTGTACCACATATTATTTTTCTTGATTTTTCAACAAATGAAGAAGCTAGAAAAGTGAGAACTTAAAACTGAAAATAAAATAAATTTGAATTTTTAAAAAAAATTTTAAATTAAAAAATAAAATAAAATGCTTTGCCTTTTAAAACCTTTTAAAAACCTAGTCCCTTCATACCTTTTCTATCTTCTTACACTTTATCCATCCAAACTTGACCTGGTCTCCTTGATGTTCCTTGAACAAGATAGACCATACCTCAATTCCAAGTATTTTTTCTGGCTGCTCCTAGAATTCTCTCCCCTTCTCATCTCTGTCTCCAAGTCTCCCTGGCTTCCTTCAAGTCTTAGCTAAAATCCTACCTTCCAAAAGAACTATTACATATTTCTTTTAATGCTAGTGGGGGGGGAATTATCTGCAATTTATCCTGTATATATTTTATTTGTATATCATTGTTTATATGCTACATTCACCATTAGACTGAGAGATTCTTGAGAGAAAGGATTATTTCTGACTTTAATTTTCCTTTGTATTCCCTCAGGGCTTAATACAATGGTTGGCATATAGCAAGTGCTTAATAAATGCTTACTGATTTATTGACTTTTTTGGTTATGCCTTTGCCTCTTTCTCCAGGGAGAACAACACAATGACAAAAACCACATAAATCAAAAGGTCACTAAAAGCAAGTCAAACTTGACTAAATAAAAACCCAAAAATATCCCAGAGAACAGATAATGAATGAAATGTCTCTCAAAGGACATTCTGTCTCTTTCAAGGACAGGTTATTATCTATTCTGCCAAAGAGGCTCTTTCTAGATCAAATGTTTGGCTTAAATGTTTTCCTTTATCACAGAGAAGAGTTCAATCTGGAAAGAGGGTGAAATGCCCATTATATGAAGACAAAAGCCATCAATAAAACATGTTTAAAAAGTTTAAATGAGTCCAGGTCATGACAATTTTTTTTCTTTCAACTGAGTTACAAGACAGATGGTAGATTAGAAAGAAATCTTTTACATTTAGTTTACCTAGATTTCTGGAAGCTTTTGACAGAAACTCTGGTACTATCCCCCCTGAACAAGAGATGGAAAGATATAGGCTAGATACCTAGTTAAATTTAGAATCAGTTAAATGTTCAGAACTTAAAAATAGTCATTAATGAACTGCTGTGAGCTTGACACAATCTTCCCAGAATGTCCTAGAGATCAGTCCCTGACCAAAGCTTTATTCTTCAATTAAAAAAAAAAAGATGCCTCTTTATATTTTTTAACATAATCTTCATTTTTGAATAAAGAAATGCCTCTCTTCCTTCTTCTATCCTTAGGACCTCTCCTTGTGACAAAGATAAGGGAAAAGAGTTCAGCAAATCCAACAATTTTTTCAATATTTTCATCAATTGTCTTTATGAAGATTTGTTTATAAACAGTGCAAGTGTCAAAAATTGCTTGTTATTAATAATTATTAAAGAAAAAGGTCTTCCAATTAAAGATAATAATACATGTTACTTTAAGCAATATCTAATCATTATAATATATTAATTTATGCTGGAAAACCCAGGAATTAAAAGAATAACTAAAGCTCTAAAGTATTCTTTACTTTAAAGTATATATATATGTGTGTGTGCATATATATATATATGTGTGTGTGTGCATATATATATATGTGTGTGTGTGCATATATATATGTGTGTGTGTGCATATATATGTGTGTGTACATATATGTGTATATACATATATGTATACACACACACATTCGTATTAGATGAAGAAAATACCAAATACCTGGTACCTAATTATACCCAAAGGGTTATTAAAAAGGCCTTATAACCCAGCAACAGTGCTGCTGGGCCCAAAAGAGAATGAAGAAAAAGAAAAATGAGTCATATTACAAAATTTGTACAACAGCTCTTTATGTGGTGACAAAAAAAGTGAAAACTGAGAAGGCATCCATCATCTGGAGAATTAGCTAAGCACCATATTGGTACAGTTAGGTACATATTAGACACAATATGGATGCTTATTCCCTTTCCCTTCCCCCTCACCAGGTCATTCTAGAACCCATCAAGAGCCAAGAAATTGATGAACCCACACACATGAAGTTTTTTTTAAAGTTTGAAATCAGGACAGGAAGGATAGGAGTCTCCTACAGACTCCAAAGGACAATAACTGCTCTACCTTTATAGTGGAATTGAACCACTCAGCAAGAAGTTGGAGGGAAGCATCTGTCTCTGTTCTAACTCGGTTAAATTCCTCTCGCTTGCCATGTTTCCACTCATAAAACTTATGCAGGATTTCTTCAGCATTTGTCACTTCGCTGGTCTGCCCATACACAGCCTCCAAGGAAGCAGACAATTCCTAGAAAAGGATTAAATACAATTTTTCAACAAGAATTTAGTGGGTATCCATAATGCTATAAATCAAGAATTCTTAACCTATGGTTCATGAATTTGGAGTTGTGATTTCTTTTTTATATATTTTGATAATTGCCTTTGTTGTAATTCTACATATCTTAAGTTCTATATTTTAAATATTATTCTGAAAAAGACTCCTGAAACTTACCAGATTGTCAAAGGGGTCCCTGACACAGAAAAGGTAAGGAATCTCTGCTATAAATGGACTTTAAAAGCAAGAAAGCTTTTGTCTTTATTATATCACTTTTTTATTTCTGAATAACAGAACTCAACTCCAAATTGAAATACAAAGTCATGTTTTTAAATTGGAAATTCCCATTCTTCTCTAACTAAATTTGCATCTCTATACAAACATTGTACATTTCCAAAGGCATGATTTAAAGTTCCTTCAGTATATGAGACTAAACATACACATTAATTCCAAGTGTACCAAAAAACATTCATTTCGAATTTATAAAAGCTGACTTTGACCTCATCTTGGCAAATCCTAAAGGAACCTTCCTTTCTCATAAAAAGGTTATTTCCAAATATGACTCAACCCAGATTTTACCAGTTTGCTTCCTTCGTACCTTCTCCCTTTCCATTTCTGGCTGTTGGCTGAACTACCAGTAGCTTCTTCCACCCTACACAGCAGTGTTTCAGTTCTGCTCTATACTATGTTACAGTTCTTTCATTCTAGGTAAGTCCTAGGTGACTGCTACATGTAGAAAAAAAAAGGCATCCCTTTCCATAAATATCAAGCTAATGCCTTTCCCTTTTATTTTTCCCAAGATTAGTTTCTTCCATGCTATATAGGGATTCCAATGCAGTCCAAGCAACGGACACTATCACCAGTGCCCAGTACAATAACTTATGCTTAGTGAACAATAAATCACCTTTGGCTGAATTGAATTTACCAGTCCAGCTAAAGAAAGAGTGGCTTATCCCCATCAGCATTAGAAGATGAACTGCTTTGCATTAAGAGAAAATACAATATGGTCCTTACTTACTGAATGTAGCAAACAAAACAGGGTGGCTCACACAATGAAAATCATAATTCCTCTAATGATACCAAGCTGCTTTCTGACACAAAAACCCATCTTCCTAAATTATAATTCTTAGTTTTCAGTCATAGCAGTACAATCTGTGAAAAATCAAAACTGCCTATAAGACACAATCAATGTGTCTACAGCATTCTCCTAATGAATGCCAGCACCTCCCTCCCTTCTTGGCAAAGGTGGTGTCCTTTGGGTGCCAAATATTGAGGCTTGGTTGATGGGCTCCTTTTCTATCCTTTGTAACAAGAGATGGCGCTCTCAGGAAAGAAGAATTATAATGGAAAATTATAATGGAATTATAATGGAAAATTAAGGTGATGGGGCAGGTACAGTGGATAGAGCACCAGCCCTGAAGTCAGGAAGACCCAAGTTCAAATCTGGTCTCAAGACACTTAAAATTTCCTAGCTGTGTGACCCTAGGCAAGTCACTTAACTCCAATTGCCTAGGCAAAAAACAAAAACAACCAACCAAAAAAAAAAAAGAAAGAAAGAAAGAAAGAAAGAAAATTAAGGTGATGTAAAATAAAAGACAACAAATACAATTAAAAACTTTTTTCAAGAATCACAAGTTATCCCCCATTACAGAAAAAATTACTCCACAGAACCAGGAGAACACTGATCACAGGAACAACAATATTGTTAACAATGAACAACCATAAAAACTTGCCTACTCTGACCAGTACAAAGATCCAAGAAAACTCTAAAGGATTCATTAAGAAAAGTGCTATCCACCTCAGGGAAGAATTTCCAAACTTGAAGCAAACATCAAAGTAAACTTTTTTCACCCTCTTTATATTTCTTCCCTTTTTATTTTTTTTTTTGCTTTGGTTAATATGGAAATATGTTTTGTATGACATCACATGAATACATAAACATAGATTTCATTCATGTTTTTGAGGTTTTGTTTTGTTTTTTAATGCAAAAATAGTCCCTACCCTTAAGGAACTTAGTTACTAATAGAAGACACAACATGTAAAAAACTAGATAATTTTCAAAGACAATGGGCTAGAATTTCAAGGCAGGAAAGGACAACTATCCAGAATACCAGAAAAGTGTATTACTATTAGCATTATTATTATTATTACTGACATGATCTATTCACTGCTAACAAGTTCAAAAGTTGTCTTACATTCATTACCTTATTTAAGCCTCACCCTAGCTGGGAGGCGAGTGTTATAACTAACCCTCATTTCACAAATGAGTATATGAAGGCCAAGGAACTGAAGGGAAGTGCCCTGGATCACACAGACCACCCTAATCCTACCCCCCCCAACTGGAAAAAAAAGAAAAGAAAAAGAAAAAACCTCTCGGAATAAATATGCATAATCAAGAAAAACTAATTCACACACTGGCAATGTCCAAAAAACAGGTATCAATCTTCACCAAAAACTATCACTTCTCTGTCAGAAGATAATGTGTGTTTCATCATGAGCCATTAGGAATCATTTTGGTCATTGTGTTGATCAAAATTCTTAAATCTTCAAAACTGTTTGTCTTTACAGTGTTATTACAGAAGTTGTTTTCCTGGTTATGCTAACCTCACTTTGCATTAGTTCATTAAAAAATTTTTCCAAGTTTCCCTAAAACTTTAAGGCTCACTTAGCACAATGCCTGGCACAGAGTAGGCATTTAATAAATGCTCACTGACTGTCTCTCCTTCATCATGTCTTACACCAAGATAGGAATCATTTCATTACATTTCTTCTTTCTTCAATCTCTATGGGTTATAATCCTCATAACAGTATGTGTAGTTTAATAATTATTGAGGTATAGATCCAAACTGCATTCCAGAATGGCTGGACCAGCTCACAACACCACCAAGAATGTATTAATACACTTGTTTTCCCACAGCCCCCCCCCAGCTTTTATCATTTTTCTTTTTTAATCAACTTTAGGAATCTGAAAGGTGGAACCTTAGAATTGCTTTAACATTTCTACGGCTATTATTAGCCTGAAATTTTTCCATATTGAATGAAGTGAATTGTAAAAATTATTTCACAAGATAGGGACAGTGTTCTAAAAATCAAGTGAAGGTCAGCTATGTCCCAGGCCCAAGTTTCTTTCTCTAAAATTCACATGGTTTATTTACAAAGAATAGGACCATATAGCCCTTTTCTTGTGAGACTAAATTAGGGCCACCCTGGCATTAAAATTCCCATATAAGGTAATTTAGTAATCCTAAAGATGTGATTGAATTAGAAGTTTTTCCTCATTTATGACTTAGAATATGAGGTCATTTGTCCTGACTAATCAGGGCAAAAGTCCAGTCTATAGGGAGTATTGCCCCAGACTTTACATAATTCTTGTCTGTTAACTGTGCCTTGCCTCTCCTTGGCTGACTGCTTGTTGGAAGGGAAACATCCTTTCTCCCGATCGTAATAAAATTCCTTTCTGCTTTTACTTTGAGAAATCTCCTTGATTTATTTGAGCCGGTGGTCTTGGTCCCACACAATATTGCAGTCATTTTTAATTTAAATGTATAAGACCATTGTTTAAAAATTATAAAATAAAATAGTAACAATAAGAAAGTAAAAAATCTATTAATTTAAAAATGAAAAATACCATTTGGGATTTCTATAAAATAATAATCATCTTACCCTCAGGGTTCAATTTATGTTTTGTTTTATAGGAAAGAAATTATTCATTTCTAACCTGCAAAGTTTTCAACCGCTTATTAAGGGATAATTCATCCACTTCCACAATAAAAACTTCAACAGCTGTATATAGTTTCTGTCGAACCTCATTTCTCTTGGCTATCAAGATATCACCTTCATTCTGTGGAAAAACAAAAACAAAACAACACCAACACCACCATCATCAATGGACCATCTGAACTTTATATATCAAGCTATATAAAAGAAAAAAAATCCTCTTCAATATTACATATTTCAATATTATGTTCTCTGATCAAAGACATTAATAATGGTGAGTAGTAACCTTCATTTTACATTCATCAAATTAAGAAACTTTGCTTTTAATCCATATTTCTTAACCAAATTCAATCTAGTCAATACTTATAGACACCTTCAAAATCAAGAATAGTTTTTAAAACTTTTTTTCTTAAGTTAGGAAGTTAAGTTAGGAAGTTTTTATTGTGTACCATTAGAATATATGGGAGTCTTATTTTCTTTTTCTTCTTTCAAATAGTATTTTATTTTTTACAATTATATGTAAAGACAATTTTTAACATCATTTTTTAAAATAAAATTTTGGGTTCTAAATTTTTTTCCTTCCTCAGACAGTAAACAATTTGATATAGGTTACACATGTGCAATCATGTAAAACATATTTCTATATTAGACATGTTAGATAAGAAACAGAACAAAAGAAAAAAACTGAAAAAATAAAGTAAAAATAGTATGCTTTGATCTTCATTCAGATTGCACTAGACTAAGTCACATCTCTGAATTTAGATAAAATTTTCCATCATAAGTCTTCTGGAATTAGCTTTTATTAATGATACAATGATCCCAGACAAGTCAGCAATGGTTGACCACTGTACAATGCTCTTCTGCTTCTGCTCAAATCACATGGCATTAATTCATTTAAGTTTTTCAGGTTTTAATCTGCCAGTTTACAGCACAAGAATATTACATTTTCACTTTTTGTTGTTGTTTGCTTGCATTTTATTTTCTTTCTCATACTTTTTCCTTTTTGATTTTATTTTTTTGTAAAGCAAGATAATAAATATGTATGCATATATTGGATTTAATATATATATTTTACCATGTCTAACATATGTTTGATAACTTGCCATCTAGGGGAGAGTGTGGGCGGAAAGGAGGAGGAAAACTGGAACACAAGGTTTTGCAAGGGTCAATGTTGAAAAATTATCCATGCATATGTTTTGAAAATAAAAAGCTTTAATTTAAAAAAAAATTATGATCCTATGCACTCTGCCTCCCAGGGTTGTTGTGAACATCAAATAAATCAATAGGCAGAATGCATGCTGCTGTGTATTTTAAGACACTGGGGGGGGGGAAAGCACTGTGGAAAAAGGAGCCAATAATTGACCATTCTTTCAGCCCCAGTAGACTGAAAATGAGGGAGTTTACTGGATAACCTCCAGGGTCCCTTTAGGTGTTGATGCTCTGACCCTGTAACTGAGTGGCCCACTGCAGGGCATCCAGAGTCTTTGTTGAAACTCTATGTCTGCCAATCCACCACAAAAAAAGGCTCAAGTCAACTGCAAGTGTTGGATTTAAATGGCCAGTAAAGCCTTCCCTCTATCCACATCTTTGGGAAGGGGGAGAGGGGGAGAAGGGGAGAGGGGGAGAGG
>JAJPUD010000324.1:557497-592414 GCA_023553655.1 Myrmecobius fasciatus
CGGGGAGACAGACGGGGAGACAGACGGGGAGACAGACGGGGAGACAGACGGGGAGACAGACGGGGAGACAGACGGGGAGACAGTCGGGGAGACAGACGGGGAGACAGACGGGGAGACAGACGGGGAGACAGACGGGGAGACAGACGGGGAGACAGACGGGGAGACAGACGGGGAGACAGACGGGGAGACAGACGGGGAGACAGACGGGGAGACAGACGGGGAGACAGAGAAATGGCTTGATGGCTTATTTCTGGCACCTTTTCACTCTCCTCCAGCAGCTACTTTTGCCCACAACCTGGCCCCTTGACAAGGCTTGAGCTTTGTTAGCACAAATGAAAGGTGAGGAAAAAGTCTCAGAGAAAGAAGAAAGGAAGAATAAATAGGGCTGTTAGAGAAAAGAATGTCAGGATGAAACATTCCATTAATTGCTCCTCTTTCTGCCCTGTTTGTTCTCCCACTATTTGATGAAATGAATTCAATGTCAAAACGTGCAAACTCATACAAGAATGGTGAAGGCCTTTGTGGTTAATAGCAACAAGAGAGAATTTACAACAACAAAAAAATATATAGCAACTGTCTTTGTCAATCAAAGATGCATCATAAGCGAGAGGGAAATGGTATTGTAAAACTAAAAAAATTATTCCCAGATTTGAAAAACCTGTTCCCTAATTTAAAAGATTGATAAGCTAAAAATACTGAAACACATGGGGACATGTTTTACAAGATGTTACATATAGTACTATCTATACATAAGTGTACATGTGTTTGTGAAAACAAAAACCTGTCTTAAACTAGACCCCATTTAAAGTCAAACTACATTCACTAAGTTCTGAATTAAAATAAGCTATGATAGATAAAATGTAAAAGGTCATAAAATTTCAAAACTTTTATACACTGTTTTCTTTGATAAAGGAAAGGTTTGTTCCTTTTCCAAGTCCAGTAAAGACCTATTCCTAAGTATAACTGGAATTATGTCAGGATAAATTAGGAGGTTCTCAAAATGTAAATCTAATTTCCTTTTCCTGGAGAGCTAATGTGGAATCAGTGACTTAATAAGCATCTGAGGAAAAGAAAACAGGAACATTCTTACCCTTAAGCTAGCCAACCAATCCATCTTTTTTTAAAGTCTTCTTATGTTCCAAGTGGAGCAGGAAATAACCAGCATCCCTCTCCACCACCTCCTTCCTCAGAGTGGCTTTGTGCCCAGAATAAAGGCAACAGCCTCTGAAGAAAGAGAAGCCAATAACCTAGATGGCTGTGAAATTTAAAAGATCCAATCCAGCCAGTGTTACTGGATCCCTTCTACAACCATGAATTTTAACTCCAAAGATTCATATTACTACATGGCTCCAAGCATTTCTCCAATTTTCCTCACACAGTAGCTACTTCTTTTCAGGTCTTCCAGAAATTTCAGCTTTCTCACAGATCTCATTTCACAACTGAGTTTTCCAACAGGTCAAAGGTCAATTGAGTTCACTCTCTAATGTTCTCCTGAATACTAGTGACATAATAAATCTTTTCCTTAAAAAATCAATGAGAATATATCCCATTGAGAGAGGTGACAACAACACACAGACTGATGGGAGTCCCATAATGAACACACTTTCGGCAGTCCCTATAAGACAACAAGCACTGCCTCCAAAGCCTAGACTTCCCTGCTGACTACTTTGTGGTCCCCTCTCATGAGAGAGAGAAACAAGATGGAGAGAAGAAACCAATATCTATGGGGGCAGAAAGCTGGATTAGGAGTTACAGGCAAAACCTTCCCCATTTTTGCCCATAGACAGTCAAGAGATGGTCTTGGGGGAAAAAAGAAAAAGTTCAAGATAGAGAGCTCAAGCTCACATCATGCAATTGAGAATGAGCTTGTTCCTGCTTCTGTAATGAACACTGGACATCTGCCTGTGAAAGTCCTCTCCAATCAGTGTCTCTTCTTCCCTTAGATCCTCAAAAGGGAGAAGAAAGGAGCCATGGGAATTTTTCCTGACAAAGAAAAAGAAGATGGAAAAGGATCCTTCCCAACAGTTCAGTTCAGGAGTCTTATTCAAATCACCCACTTTTCAGTGATTGGTATTCTCAGTCACCTGCTTCCCGTTCTATCAGATTTAATACATGGTCCAATTCTGTACTTTTTCTTTAATTAAGAGAGTGGAAATGTAGAGCATGTTCAAGTTCTCTAGCACAAAGACCTCACTTAATTTAACTAGTACAATCATCTGAGAACTGAGGCTCTGAAACTGCCAGGCTCTGGAGGTACAGCTGAGTTTTGGGAAAAGGGAACAAAATCACAAACAAAAAAATAAAATGATCCTAGACAGCATTTATAGAATGCTTCAAGGTTTACAAAACACTTTCCAAACACTACCTGATTTGATCCCCATGAACCAGCTTTTTGGGTTCCTAGCCACTCTGTTGCCCTCTTTCCTCTAGGTCACAAGACTGGGATAAAGAGACAAGATTATGCCCAGATTTTGCAGAGGTGACATTAAAATCCAAGTTTTTCAGGTCCATAAACTTAATTTCTTACCATCCACAAATGTCTTGTAGGGATCTGGCAAGCCTTGCATAGACTGAACTGCTACTGCTGCTGCTGCTGCAGGTTCTGCACCAGGCCCTGTCGGCTCTTCACTTCTCCTGGGCTGGTCCACAAAGACCAGTCTTACCTGGTTCCAGCTACTCCCAAACAACCCCTCCCCCATGAGCAGCTGCCTCACAAACATTTCAAACTACATCTTCCAGAGACACCACAAACTCACTTTGCCCAAAAAGGCCTTTTCCTCTTCCCAGTTTCACTATTTCTTCTGCTACCATGCTACCATTCCTCTACTTTCCCAGGTGGCCATCTTCAGATCTTCACTCTCATCCCACAGAGATTATCATTTACCAAATCTTGTCAAACCATGCACTCTCTCCAATCCATTCCCTTCTCCAGAGTCCACAATCTACACCTAGAAGCAGGCCCTAACCCACTTGCTTGGAATACCAAATCCACTCTCCACGGCATGGCCATTAGGATCATTTTCCTAAGTTCATCTCTGACAAGAACACTCATTTCCCTGCTCAAGAAGCATCTCTGACCCCAAATGCCATGAGCATCAAATACAAACCTCCCTCTCTCCACAGGCTCAGTCTACATTACGTTTCCTTACATCGTTCTATTATATTCCATGCCTAGAAATGAAGCAGAGAACTTTACCACATTCTGACAAATCTGAATCTTCTCTTGAGCCAAGTTGTATTCCTCCCAGATTTTCTCCAGGTCATCTAAGGAAGATGGAGTGACCAAGTGACCTTCGGCCACCACTTTGACAGCATCAGAAAGATCATCTCCACAACGAACATTGATGTTTGCTCGCCTGTTGAGAAAGAGATGGAAGGGGCAAAATAAAAAAATCTATTTTTAGAAATCAGAAGTATCATTATTGAAAAGATAATACCTTTAATATCAATGAGCTCTAAATAATATTTTAACCTATCAAGACCAGATCAAGATCTTCCCCACTAACCCAAACAAAAATTTAAATTCTTCCAAAGAGTATTTTGGGGAGCTAAAATATACTAAACAATTCACTTACTAAGTTCTCCACATTCTTACTGACATGTCACCACAGTTTCCTAGCTTTTCTCTCCATGGTTGGTTACAGTTATTGCTTCCTAAGAACAATAAAATCTCAAAACTCAGCTATGAAATCCAGGGCCTCCTCTACCAAATCTATACTTGCTCTCCTAGGAAAAGTCTGTCCTAATGTCCCCTGCCCTAACTCACTTTTCAAAGGACAGAGGATAGGAGAGAAGCAACAGTTTAGGGGGAAAGAACGGCAACTTATTAAAGGATAGAGTGCAAGGTTCATAAAATTAAAGCACTGATAATCCCTCAAACCTATAAATCCTCTCACTTTTTAATACTGAATCCAAAAAGAAATCTGTGATTTTGACAGTTGGGAGTGAACGTCTCATCTTCATAGGGAAAGCACTAAACCAATGCAAATCCACCTGAGACATTACAGTTGGATTGCTACAGCTGCTTAAACCATACAGTTAGGTTACTTGCCCAGATTATGCAGAGGTGGCATTAAAATCCAGGTTTTTCAGGTCCATAAACCTAATTTCTTACCATCCACAAAGCAATACACAACCTCTTTGACCATTTTTTTAAAATCACTTAAAAACAATCCATTCAAATAAGAATCTAAGAGCCCGCTTCCTGCAAGGCAATGTGCTAAGGGAATACTGGGGATACAAAGATAAGACAAATAGATTCAATGCTACCAACTCTAACCAAACAGGCTCCTCTGTCGTAAGATCAATCGCCCACAAGAGGGATAAATTCTCTTTTAAAGCTTCGGGAAAATGGCTGCTTTTTTGTTGTTGTTGGTTTTTGCTTTTAAATGAGCAGTAGAAAACAGGAATAACATGAGTAAAACCAACCTCAAAATATAATGAGGATTTTCCTCTACTTTAAGAGTGATTTCACCTACCTAACTTCTTTCAATATTTCAACTTTAGCAGCAAGACTCTTCATTCTTGTCCCTACATGGGTATGCAGAGTGTTTTCCAAATGTTTAGTCAGTTCCATGGAAGTCACTTTTGCTCGCTGAAAATAGGAAAAATGCACATCAGTATGGTGACAGGATAACACAATTCTAAAACTGAAATGGCTGGGTTCTTTTTATTTAAAAAAAAAAGCATAGAGTTGGATTAGATGCCATGTAGAACCCTAATGGCATAGGGAAAAACAAATAACCCTGCATCTGAAAGACAGAATCATCTTCATTTCATATTCATGGCAGCTTGGAGAGAGAAGTCAAATCATTTTCCTCTTGATACAAAAATATACCCTGACCTGTTCCAATGATCCTGTGATGAGAGCCATCTACACCCAGAGAAAGGACTATGGGAACAGAAGGTAGATTACAACATAGCATTTTCACTCTTTTTGTTGTGGTATGCTTGAATTTTATTTTCTTTCTCATTTTTTCCCTTTTTGATTTTATTTTTCTTGTACAGCAAGATAATTGTATAAATACGTATGCACATATTGGATTTAACATATATTTTACCAAGTTTAACATATATTGGATTACATGCCATCTAGGGGAGAGAGTGGGGGGGGGATTGGAACACAAGGTTTTTCAAGAGTCAATGTTAAAAAAAAAATTATCCTTGCATATGTTTTCAAAATAAAATTAATTCAATTAAAAATTAAATTTCAACTAAATTAAAAAATTAAATTTTCAATTAGAAATTAAAATTAAATTCAATTTTGAAAAAAGAAAAGATATATCCTGAGACAGAACTCTAAAATTTCAAATTCCCTATGAGATCTATGCTAGTATGTACAACCAGTGAAAGTGAAACATTTCAAGCAGGTACAACTTCCCTGCTTGTGTTATTCCAAATTATTGTCCACACTTGATTTTCTAGAAAAAAGCAAAGGTATTAGTGATATTAAATTATTTATATTTAGTTCTGGAATGCTGTTATATGATTTTTCCCAGAAGCTTTACCTTATTGTTAAAATAAAGTCTGCAGTTCCATTTACCAACAAACAGAAGGCCCAGAAGCAGGTCTCAGTAGGTTACATAAGAGTTAACATTTGTCTCAGATAATCAAAGGTTTACTTGTACTATTTTTTTTTTTTTTACAAAGCAGCACGTTTTAAAATTTCAGTGTTTAACCTTATAGATTTATTTCAATTTTAGCATCTAGAGATGATATATAAATTACATTAAAATGTTCACTGGAACACAAGGTTTTACAAAGGTGAATGCTGAAAACTATTTTTGCAAGTATTTGGAAAAATAAAAAGCTAATTTTTAAAAAAGACTTGTGTTACAAAAATTCATTATTTATAAAAATTGTTGGAAAAGCTAGAAAAGTCTGTCAGAAACTGGGCATAGACCAATATCTTATACCATTTACCAAGATAAAATCTAAATGGATACAAGACCTAGAAATAAAGGGAAATATTATAAGAAAAATTGAAGAATATGGAATTATTAAGCTGCCTAGAATAGCAAGTTGTACATAACAAGGCTGTAATTTCAGGTACAATCCTCGTTTTTTATTCCACTTTGGAATGGAAAGGTTTGTTTTATTAAGTTCAAGAATTTTTTAAAAAAGAAAAAGTTGAAGTCAGCTCTCCCTTTGTTTCTCCAAAGTGGACTGTCCTCCTCAAAAAGTCCATCAAGTTCTATAGTTTTTCTAGATTTGTACCTCTACTGCAGAACTCAAGACATGTTGCCTTTAACAGAGCTCAACCCCAAAAGCCTACAATTCCCATATAGAATTTTAAGGTTAGAAGAAAAATGAAAATGGAAAGAGAAGAACATATTGTCCACATACTCCTAAGAAAATGATCCAACCTGAGAGTCAGACTTTTCCCACAGTGACAGACTACAAAAGGAACACAGAAGAAGAATGGGATGGGGCCGGCAGGGCAGAGGGGCCCAAGTTGCACCTGTAGTTCCAGGGAAGTCTGCTCAACCTTCAGTTCCAGCTCTCTGTAACTCTCAAGCAAGGCCTCCTTCTCTGCTTTAAGCTTTTCATTCTCTTCAATTAACTTCTGGTCCTGCTTGATTTTTTCCAGGCTGACATTTGATCCCAAATTAAAGTCACCAACAGCTAACCTTTCCCTGTTAAAAATGAGTAAGAAAAAATAAGAATAAAAAGAAATTTCATCTCAGTATTCAAACCCAGAGACCTGAGATAAAAGAGCCCCAAACTCTTTCAACATTGTTTACAATAATACTTATGACTGCATCAAGGTGAGCTTAGTGATTGACCCCTCCTGAACACTAACTAGTCTACAACACACAGACATCTGGGGAGAAAAGAGTGATTAAATTTAAGCTAAAAATAATACTTAAAAAAAAATCCACAAAGCAGCAGTGCCTGCCTTCTCTCATTCCTATCCAAGAAGTATATACAGGAACTTCACAGTAACATGATAGAAAGTAGTTCTGCCACAGTCTTCCACCAATGGAAATGGGAACTGAAGATCCTCACACTAATATCTGCCTCTATTTTTTAAAAATGGCAAATTATAGCCTGAGTCTCAAGGAGAACATCCTATACTGAGCGGTCAACCCAGGCCAGGCTTTCAGCTTCATGAGTTCCAATTTCATAAGTGGAAGCATTTTTCAAGAATATTTCATTTCCCCATACTACATTAAAGATTCAAAAATTTGTTTCTATTTTTTCTGAATAAAAATGGCTAAATGATGATAAAACATATCTATACTTAAGGGGAAAAAAAAGAAGAAACACTTTAACAAGGCCTTCTTTTCTACAGCTGCCTTTGCAATTAAAGATTTAGTGGTATTTTTAAATAATATTAGAGAATTGTAAAAATAACCAGCACCAATAAAAGTGTCTTCATTCCAGAAACCTCCCACATTATTCATTGCTTCTTTGATGGGGCCTTATAGATTTACTTATCACCTATCTATAGGATGTTTATTATTTACAATTATGTATTTATATAATATATATAATACATATTGCATATATTTTATATGTTATAGGATATTTATAGGATAAGAAATGGAAATCAAGACTAGCATCAGGCTATGGAACTACAAGGACCAGAACCCATATGCCCTGGCTCAGCACAGTACCACCCCCTTATAGAAAAGCCAATCCCTTCCCACCAAAAACTTACTTTGGGAATGTGACAAGACTTTTTGTCTTTAGGTCTGGGACCATTCGCCCATTGAAGCGGCCCTTTGGCCTAGTGAATGCTGATGGATTGGGCCTATGTCCCCAGAGGGGAATAGGGCTTTTGAGGTTCCCAATGCCAAGCTGACCAGGGTCAGTTTTCTTCTCCTCAGGGACGTTATTGCTGGAAGGGAGTTTGCATTTCTCTGCATACCCTTTCTTGGCCACTTCTTCCCCAATATCCACGTTACCATACTCAGCTTGAGCAACAATTGTACCATCTTGGTATGTTGCTTTATGTCGCATTTTTATTTCCTTTTCAAAAATCAAGCTCCCCAAAAATGATCTGCCCTAGGAAAGACAGAAAACAAGAGGGTCATTAAATTCTATGTTATGTCCATCTTCCTGGGGTCAGAGTCTCATAGAGCCTAGAGCTAGAAGCAAACTGATTAGCTCATCTACTGTTAACTATTCATTTTACACATGAACAAACTAAGACAAATTGAGATTCTTCAGCAAATCCAGAAAGTAAAGGGCAGAATAAGGATTCAAAATCAAGTTCTTCACAGCCAGACTCTGAAAATTGAACACAACTAAACAACAATATGGCAGACATATTGGTACAGTTTGCCATATTCTTCTGCATGTCATTTGACAGATACCGGAAACTGAGGCATACAGTTATGAGTTTACATAGCTAGTCAGGTTCTGAAGCCACTTTTGAGATCCAGATCTGAGATATTCCCAACTCTGGAGCCAGTGCTCTGGGGCACTAGCTGCCCCTCCACCATATGATATTAATCAAAGATCATGACTCTTTTATTCTGAAAAAATTTATTTTTAAATAATCACTTTTCCTTAATGGTATTCATATATATACATATATATATAAACAATATCTATAACACTGTAATAATAATAATAATAATAATTCTTATTGAAAACGGCTTTAAGCAACAATAAATTTGCTGCTGGGGAACCACTAATACAGGAGGCTCAGGAATACAGTCCAGGCCTGGGATTCAGGAGTCATCCCCAGTGAGAACTATTCCTGCCATGCCAGAAAGAACTAAATAACCAGCGTGGAGAAGAGGGAGTACTTTCACCTAGTTCACCATGGTATACCACCTACTGAGGTAGCCCACTGCCTCGTCAAGCCCAAGAGTAAACATTTTACCCCCTTCCTTAAAAAGGGTGAATAACTCTCTATTATTCTGTGAAAGATCAGGCTCACTTGCCAATTCCTATCATCCTTTCCTGATCTCCCAGATTTCACACTCTCTCATTTTCATATAAATTTACACACTCAGACTGCACACAAACACTGCAGAGTATAACCTCTTTGAAGGCAGGGGTTGTTGTTGTGACTCTACCTCTAGCACAAAGCACTTGTCCCAATACACACTTAATAAATTTCATTAATGAACATGGGCTGGGCAGCACTTTCTCCAATCTAAAGTGACTAAATCCTGGAAGTTTAATCCTCTTCAGCAGAACGAAGGCCTAAAATGCTTTCAATGTGCCCATACCTGAGATTGTACCATTTTCTCCTCAGCAGCCATTCTGAAGATGTCTAGAGCTCTTACCAATCCCTTCAAAATGGGGAGAGATCCTTTAGCTTCCCCCACCTAACCCCAGAATAAGGACAGGACAGTTGACTTTTCTAACAAAGACACTTTGCTCCTAAGGAACTTTTAAAATTCCTTTTAATAATATTTTGCACAAGTTAAATTGCCCATCCTAAGTCACATGGCTATTGGTAAACTAATTTACTCCCAGGTTCTCTGACTCTCAGTCCAATAGTCCTCTCACCACAGAAAGACAAGCACATCTACTTCTTCTCACCCACTAAAAGAACTTCAATGATACCACCATAGGATGCTGGTATGAGAATGTATAAGACATTCATTTAAGGACTAAGCTTTTCATGTAAACTATTGAATTATCCCAATTTCTATAAAACTTAGACAAGAAAATACTATTTTATTAGACACCTCAGTTTAGAGATATATTTTAAATGCCTCATTCCTGTCTAATCTAATAAAGAGTTTTTCCTTTGATCCTAAAGCAATTCCAGAAGTAAAAGTTAAACAAGGATCTAGGAAAGAAGATAAGATGTTAAAACCTACCACAATATAAGAGTTATCCAAAAATGAAACAGACTGTCTCAGGAAACAATAGTTTCTTCCCTTACAAGAGGCCTTTAAAACCTAGAAGACCACACTCCAGGGCTTGTCACAGATTACAATTAAGGCAAGGATTAGTTAGGTGACATGAAATTCCTTCCAATTCAGAGATTCTGTGACAAGTTTCTCCTTTCCTCCAAAGTCAAACCTAGGGCAGTTCAAAAAGGATGCTGGGCTTTTCAGTCCTAACTCCTCCTGCAAAGGCTGCCAGAATGACTGATCCTATGCAAGACTCCCTCCCTCAACTCCTACTCTCTCCCCACCTTTCCTCTGCTTTCTTTTCCCCTCTACTAACTACAGCTTTTATCCCCATTTTATTTCCTCACTGGTGGTTATATTTATTAGAGTTTATTTAGACCCTCAAGTCTCAACAGGAGAAAATTTACTTCCTTACATCAGGTCTTTAAGTGGTAGCCACAGCTGAACCTCTTAACACCTATGCTCCCCTGCACTATCCTAATTTAGAAGGGAAGCTCTTTTTAAGATCAGGGGCTTTTACATATGCCTCATTCTGCATAACTGCTACAAGACTAAGCAGAAATCAGATTCACAAAGAAAACCTTTAATATGGCATCACTCATTTAAGGGAAAAAACTGCTAAATAACATTTTTCCATGACACTCAAATTCAAAAATGTCTCATCTTATGTAAAAACCAAACCAAAACAAAAAAACCTATTGCCTAAACCCATTTCCTCATATAAAACCAATAAAATGAAGGTAGATCACCATGAAGTCTCTTCCAGCTCCAAAAATATATGATTTTAAATATATGGCAGGCATAAACAAATCTATACTTAGTAAATTGAAATTTTTTTAAAGTAGTTAAGACTTTGCTCTTACTGAAGACTCTCAATTGTTGCTTAATCACACAAGAGTAACTATTTTCATTTAGATTTGGCTCATTTCAGCATAGAGAAATGTTTCCTCTAATGATAAGTGTTGCAAAGCTATTTTACATAAAACACCAGCAAGATTCTCAAAAAAAAAAAGTGATTACAGGTACCAGAAGGAATTTTAAATTTTGTGTATTATAATCTCAAATTACTTCTCACACACACAAAAAAAAAAACTTTACTAAGATGGAATCCCAAAACAAATAATACTGAAAAAATCACAATCATTGCAAAACAGAAAATTGGGGGGAAGTTGATATGAGAACAGAGGTTTGAAATTACAATCTCCCTTCTTGGGTTAATATGTCATCACAAAAAAATCCTAAAGAAATGAATAAGCAAGAATGTAATTAAGATACACTGCATTTGCTTGAAAATGTCAGTCTGCCAATCCCCAAATCTCACTAATTCAGGTGTGACTAACTTTGAATTTAAGATACTAAAGAGGAGTGGCAAAATTCTCTTTGTTCAATGGCATAAGAAAGAAAAATTTATGAAGAGAATGCTTGAAATAATTGTTATGAAGAGAATGCTTGAAACACTTCAGAGATTACATTTTTCATGCCTTTGCAAATCAAAAGAACTGATATTTATACACACATACATATGCAAATTGCAAAGAAATCACTTCTATATTTATTTAAACAACTATACTCAGATCTTTTCACAAGAAGTTACCTTTATTTCAAAACCTTATATTTCCAAAATTCAGTGAGATCAATCCTAATTCTAGGATTTATGCTACCCATCTCAAAATAGAGAAGGGATAGACTCAAAGCACAGACTGAAACATTCCCCCTCCCTTTATTTTGATATGGCTGATGTTCCACTATATATGTTTCTAATGGGCTTTATTTTTCTTGCATTCTCAAATGGCAGGAGAGAAAGAATGTGAACCCTAAAGTAAAATAAAATAAAATTTAAAAAAATAAATAACTGACTCAACAAATAAACTTTAGGGAGTTGCCAAATGATTTGCACAGTCACAAAACTAGAAAGAGTCAAGAGGAGAAATCAGACCCAAGTCTTCCATCTCAAAATCATCACTATCCACTACACCATCTTTCATAGTGTACCTTCCTCTTTCTATGTTTTTATTCAACTTAAATTAGAATTTAAGAATTAAGAGTGATTTCATGACAGGATAGAGCTTTGCTTCTGAAGACTTTCTGAACACCACAAACTATTTCTATCTGATGGTCAAACTGAAACTAAGGTCTCTATACTTTAATATCCTATTTATTTTAAATTATTTAGAATTCATAATTTTCAAACATTCAGACTAATCTTCCTCCTGGTCTAAAGTAATGAGGTTTTAATATACTTTTATTTCACGGAGATTTATCCAATATGCCCCACATGCCCCATTTCCAAGGAAAAGACTTAAACATCTAAAGTTTATTCCCTCACTTACATATGATCTTAAATAAAAGAGAAGATGACTTGCCTGGTCAAACTGAGTAACTTCTTGTCCAGAAGGAATCTGTAGTCCCCAGAGTCTATATTTTTTTGCTACATCAGGAAACTGTAGATTCAAAGGAATCTCTACAATTTCGGAGCGATTTAGAATCTCTGTATTTCCATAGTCGATGTATCTTACCAGACACTATGAGAGAAACACAAAGGAGAGTCAAAATCCAAGTAGTTTATTCCAGTCAAGTGAAAAACAAAATATTTATGTTTCCATTCTATCAACCTGTATAGCTTCAATAGTATTTAGCTTCATACTAAATCACATAGGCCATGTTCTCCCAAACCTGGCACATCCTTTACTGGGCATTTACTAGGCCAGGAACCAAATGCTTTTAGAAATCAAGGTATGAAATCTAAGGCCCAAGAAATAAGTGATACTTCAGACAATAATTGTTCTACTTTTAAATGCAATTTTTAAAAAGGGATAATACAGGATTACATTGAAACCACAAACACAGGCCCAAGGATTTCTCTTCTACCCTTTACTTCTAATGTCATACAGCTGTAATTATTCTGCATTCTTTATTTCAACATGGGAGTAAATATGTCACTCTTAAGGGAAAAGGAAAGAGGAAAGGAAATGCAACCAATTTCCATTAAACACTTACACTGTACAAAACAGTGAACTAAATACAAGGGATAAAAAAAAAAAAGGACCATCCTGCCCTCAAGATGCTCCCAGTTTCCTGAGTGTACATAACAAAATGAGGCACAGACAAAATAATTCCAAGAGTAAGAATGTACAGGGAGAAAAAGAGGAGAAAAATCTTGTAGGCTTTAGACAGAAGGTTGCATCTAAGGGACACCTTCAAAGAAGCTCATGATTCTGAATGATGGGAGAAGGAAGGAAGCCTCCTTGTGCCAAAGACATAGAAGTTGTGTGTAGAGAACCAGAATGCCAACTTGACCAGAACATAAAGGAGGAATAATTTGAAATTAAATTGGAAAGATGGTTGGGAGTCATAATACAAACAGAGGAATCTAAAATTTTGTGCAAGGGTTAGTGCAAGTCAATGAAGATTGTGATGTGGTGAAAGTCATACCTGAGGAATATTTATTGGGCAGCTGGGTAGAAGATATCTGTGGCAGACTAGATGGAGATAGGGTGAAAAATTAGGAAGCTAGATGGGAGAGGTCCTGAAGGAATAATGTAAAGAAGGATAAGTATAAAGGTTGTTGGAGAAGGAGACTGACCAGACTTGTAATGGGCAGAATAAAAAGGATTCCTTGAAGGAGAATAAAGAACTGGGTGGGGATGACATCAAAGTCACAACTTCAGAGACTGCAAGTAGAAGGGTATCCTTGACAAAAACAGGAAACTTGGGAAGGGACAGAAGGGGAAGGGAAAGGAGGAAGAAATAAGCACTTAATGTTCATTCATTTCAGTCACAACTCCATTTGGCATTTTCCTGGCAGAGATATGGAGTGGTTTGCCATTTTCTTTTCCAACTTTTTTTTTACAAATGAGAAAATTAAGGAAAACAGGGTTAAGTGACTTGCCCAAGAGCTCCCATAGCTAGTAAGCATCTTAAGTCAAATTTGAACTAAGGAAGATGAATCTCCATTCACTATATCACCTAGCATTTATTAAATACCTATTAATCATTTCCTCTGCTAAGTGCTTTACATATATTAACTCATTTGATCACCCTTCAATGTAATTTATCCGAAACTGTGGCAGAAATATTTACAAAATATTTATAGAAAACTATAAATAGCAGAGTCAAAATCCAAGAAGTTTAGATCCAGGCACAAGAGGGGGGAAAAAAAGAAAGAAAAAAGGAAGGGCAGCTATGAAAGTAAACAGGAATTCTACTTTGGAATATGTTGTATTTTACATTCTGTGTGATGACTTATCCAGCATCCAGCTATGGTTGATGATGCAGGAATGGAGGTCTAGAGAGAGAAGGAATCTCTAGATTTGGAAGTCATCTGCATAGGCCTGATATTTGAAATTCAAAGGAGCTAATGAGTACACCAAGAGAAAGAATTGGATGAAAAAAAGAGGAACCAAGTCAGAAAGAACCCTGTGGCCTCACATATTTATGAGGCAAGATTTAGGATTATTAATTTACAAAGAATATTAAGAAAAAATGGGCACAAAGGTAGAAAAACAGCAGTGTCACAGAAGTCAAGGGAAAATAGAGCAGCTCAAACAAAGGAGTCAATATTATCAAATGCTACAAAGGTATTACATATAATAAAGAATGGGAGGGAAAGAGGGAACAACAACAATAACAAAAAAAAATAGCAATATTTCCTTCCTAATCCCAATTATGATCAGTTACACTCTGGGCCCTACACAGGATTCATAGGTAATTTGGGAGAAATTTTTCTTTTTTTTAACTTTCTTTTTTTTATTTTATTAACGCTTTTTATTTACAAAACATATGCATGGGTAATTTTTCAACAGTGACCCTTGCAAAACCTTCTGTTCCAAATTTATCCCTCCTTCCCTCCACTCCCTTCCCCATATGACAGGTAATCCAATATATGTTAAATATGTTAAAATTTATGTTAAATCTGATATATGTATACATTTATACAGTTATCTTGCTGCAGAAGAAAAATCAGATCAAGAAGGAAAAAACTGAGAAAGAAAACAAAATAAAAGCAAACAACAACAGAAAGAATGAAAATGCTATGTTGTGATCCACACTCAGTTCCCACAGGCCTCTCTCCAGGTGTAGATGACTCTTCATCACTGAACAATTGGAACTGGTTTGAATCATCTCACTGTTGAAGAGAGCCATGTCCATCAGAATTGATCATCATATAGTCTTTGTTGTTGCCATGTATAATGATCTCCTGGTTCTGCTCACTTCACTCAGCATCAGTTCATGTAAATCTCTCCAGGCCTCTCTGAAATAATCCTGCTGGTCACTTCTTACAGAACAATAACTTTCCATAACATTTATATATCATAACTTATTCAGACATTCTCCAACTGAAGGGCATCCATTCAGTGGACAATTTTTTTCTTGACTCCAGAAACTTGGCTAGATCATTAATATTTCAAAATACAGCTACATTTTATTTAAATTCTCTGAGAGCCAATTCCACAAGCTTGTTATTACCTTAATGAATATTGAATTGACTACTTTCAACCTTTTTCTTTATCACTGCCTATTTAGGTACTAAACTATGAGGAACCAATAATATGGAAACCAAAGTAGAAAACTACTCAAAAAACCACAAAGCTTTAATCAATGAATGGTAAAGAACCATGCTCAAAGACAGTACAATTATCATTCTACCAATTAAATTCAGGTATATAAGGCCCACCAACCAACTGGTTCTATCTTACATTTTCTAGCTTTGCTTTGCACGTTACAGCTGAGCCAAAATAGACAGACTAGCTGCACACTAAAAGCAGCATGGAAAGGGCTAGGCATTCACACCAGCCTCCAAGTTCCAGATGCAATTCCCTCTACTGTTTCTCAGGAAGCTTCTTTTGCTTCACTATTGAGTTTGGGCTTGACTCCAGGAAGTCTTCCCATCCTCCAAATCTCCCACCTCCACCACCAACTATTGTTAATATTCTTTTGCTCCCCAAATTACCTTGCATTTACTTATCTGTATATGCTTTCCATCTCCCTAATAAAATGCAAGCTCTTCAAAAGCAGGGTCTATTTCCCCTAAGCCTTTATGTTCTTGGCCTTCATTTCATCCACGTTTGCTAAATTGGTTACTGTTAGTCAGAGGCCCTCTTTCTACTATTTCTTCTGGCTATCATCATCATCATCAATGAGGAGGGACAAGACCCTATAAGGCTTTAGTCTTAATTCCCTCATTTTAGAAAAGATGAGGAAACTAAGATCCAGTGTTTTTAAATGCTTGGCTCCAGATCATATTCTTTCTGTCTCTCTTCATTAACCATCCACATCTAAGAAACACCACATGACTATTTCTACTGCATAACTTTAAAAATTCAGAAACATTCTCAAGAGTACAAACCCTACTGACTGATTCTAAAGTTTAATAACTACTGATGACTCAAAACCACTTCAGTTTTGCATCCCAGAGTTCATACATCAAAGCAAAGAGAAACATTTTTTTCCTGCCTTTTCATCGCTGATGACTTTCTGCACTTTACATCTGTACCAGCATTTATCTTCAGAAAACAACCCAGCATAAATCTGCAAAAGACAAAAATTAAACATGATTATCAATCTACAAGCATTAAGTGATGTTGGGAAGGACAGAGCTTAAAATTTTCAAAAGCCCCATTTTTAAGGAACTCCCTTTCTATCAAGAGTCAAAATTAACATGAACATGTTTAAGTCTAAAGTCTCAGTGCTGTTTTAAGCTTAGAAGAGCACGAAGTCTTTTGGACACCTTGTATAGCACATTTTTGGTTAAGCTCCTTTCAATAAAACAGATTATAGGCATAATTGGTTATAGATTTTTTTTTATTTTTAACCCAGAAAATGCTATCAAGTCTAATTATAAAACTTGTATCCAAAAAAGATTTGCATGCTTCACTAATGTACTAATTTGTGCAGAGTAAATCATGTTAAAGGTCTTTAAATTACAGCAGGTTATATCTTTCAGCTAGTTCTTTCATGCTCTGAATATTTTTTCATTAAATAAAGTTATAAAGGAAAAAAAATCATAGGAGGATAAATTTATCCTTTTGAATGCCTGAGGTAAAGCAGTTATCTCTGTCTCTTTTTTATACTAATAAACTCAATGATGAATCACCCAAACTGCTGGGGAATACGTTCTGTCCCCTATATGGTTTTCTGGTCCCTATTAAGCTCCCTATTGTGGGTAAAAATACCAAGGAGTAGCTCTGTGCCTGAATTTGTTAGGATTATCCCAAATAGTCCACAACAGAGGAGGAATCACATTGGCTACACTCAAGGCAAACACAATACTTTGGAATGAATTCAGAAATGTATCTATTCCTTGTCCTACTCCAACTGGTTCCTGAGTAGCCCCCTTTCCTGGTGGTCAGTGATCCAAAATACCCAGCACTTTGCTCTGTCACTTGATTATGCACTCAGTGTAATGTTGTATTAGCACCTGACCCACCTCCCACCACACTCTCAAGGTCCTTATACATGGACCAAGTCTTATCTGAAATCTGTAAATCCTGCTTTCTCCTAGCAAGTTGATCTGTACACCAGAGGAATAATATTTTATGAACTGGATTACCCAAAAGGGAGAGAGTGACAGTGTTAATCAGGGATGCACAAAGACAAAATTTTCATACAAAATCCTTAACAGCTAGATCATAATTTATAATCCAAAGTACAAAAGGTTAAGTTTGCTTTCCTTTAATCAGCCCTAACTGAACTTAATTTGTATGCTCCTAAAATAGGGGGAAAAATCCAATTTAACTTAAACATTTATTAAGTGCTTACTAATTTGGCAGCAAAAGTGGACCATTTTGGTTGGAACTTCACACACATGAAGGAGAATAGGCTGAAGTGAGATTTGAGTTTGTTTGGAGCCAACCAATCAAAGGCCTTAAATACTAAACTGAGGTGTTTGCATTTTATCCTAAAGGCAGCAAGGATCCCAGGAAGTGTTTTCAGCAAGAGAGTGAGTGCCTCCCTCAGCAAGATTTTAACAGTGGCCTGATTCTGAACTGGAGGCCAGAAAGAAGATCAAATCAATTAGAACGTTATTAAAACAGTTCAATCTTGTGATGATGAGGACCTTAGCACAAGAAAAGAAAAATAAGTCCCTTACAGGGAATATGGTTGTGATTGAGAAGCCACTTGGGTCCCTCCTCATATAACTTCAGAGCAGGGGACATCCAAATCTAAAAAATCGCTGCTATCTTCTAGTTGGTTTTTGTTGGGCATGGCAATGAGATTATTTTTAGTCAACTTAAAACTCTCTTCCTTTTCACTCACTTAGACATATGAATTGCTCTTTGCATTGCTGAGAGAAAGTATTCATATTATTGAGGTCAACTCCAATAAAATATATACATACTAGTCATACTTTGCCCCTTTTATGTTTTATGATACTCTAAATCATAGTCTCTCCTTTGAGCACTTATAACATGACTTTTAGAGCTTTTAGAATTGCAGTTCATAGGTTCCTAAATATATTTATTACCAAATATCAAAAATGTACTACAAACTCTAGAAATTAAGAAAACATGACCTCATAGACAAAAGAGGAAAATTAAGTTTATAAAGAATGAATGGATTAATTACACCAAATGGCTCACCTTGTTCAGGTCAGGATTCCCAAAAACTGAACTGGACTGAGGACAAACTTCAGCCAAAGCACAACCTATCTTCACAATATCACGATTTCTATTAATACTCTAAGAAAGGATAAATGGCATGGAATCAAAGGGAAGAAAAAAAAAAGCAAGAGATAAATTTGTTGATTCTAATCTGACAGGTTTATATTAATTGGCAGTTTTATTTTCTGTCACATTAAGTATTCTGGTAACTTTTAAACCATGTTTTCTCTAGAATTGACAATCTCATTGGCATGGGTATTCCCCACACTACAACAGATTTCTTCTACAACTTGGTAATGGTCTTTGTGATTTGTTGTGGCCAAAAATATTCTATACCCCCTGTAGGGAATTTAGTGACCAGATTCTCTGAATTGAGTTAGTCTCTACCTCTAGCCCTACCTGGGCTGCCTGACCCACCCTTTTAAGTCTCTGCTATGGGATAAGACCTGCCAGATCATGTACACCTTGCACTTTGACTCTGAGAAACCAGGATCATTTCCAAACCACAGTGAGGCACAGCAAGAAGTCCTTAACCAAAACCAAGACAAAATAAAAACAACTAGTTATTTGAAGATATGGAGAGTTTAAGTAATGGACCAGATTTCTTAAGATTTGCTTAAGATTAACTTAAGCAGAAGTTTCCCCACTCTTTACCTTCAATAGAACATTCTGTGGATGTGGATGAAAAAGCTATTTCTTGGAGATTCTTCAAGTCCCATGGATTTCAAAGCCATCGATGTCCTATTTATTAAGCTCCTCAAAGACATTAATTTTTAATGTAATAAAACTCTATGGATTAAGAAATCCTTCCTGTCTCCTGGGGATGGTTGGAATCCAATCCTACTGATAAAGAAACATTACCAGAGTTGTGCATTCCTTGCCGCTCAGCAATTCCAAATTCCAAATACCATCAGTTCCAAAGTGACAGGGAACTCAAGGTTTCTCCTTGTCCAGTGAACACTTACAAAAGTCCCCTTTACATCTTCAATAAATGGCCATCCAGTTTTTGATGGAAAATAAAGTGATGCTCACTCCATTCCACTGCATCTCTAATAATAAATATTCCCTTATTTCAGGCATAAATTGGCCTTTATACCATCTATACATTGTTCCTGGTTATCTTTAGAGAAATCTAGAGGTGATCCTGGTTTCTACCAAGTTGTAGAGGCAATCTGTGGCAGTAAACAGTGATGAACAAATCTAATCTTTTATTCATAACATCCCATCAGATACTCGAAGATAGCTCCTGTATCCTAACTCTGCCTTCCCAAGTCCTCTCTTCTCTATACTATAGATCTCTAGTTTCTTCAACCAGTTATTTTATAGCATAAACTCAAGACCTTTCAAAATGGCATCCAGAACTAAATCTGAACGTTTCCAATGTAATCTGAAAGGATACAATATAATTGTAATAGCCTCTCCGTGGTCTCAGACATAGCAAACCAAAAACTGCATTCACTTTCTAGGCTGCTAGAGCACACTTAACTCATATCGAGTTTAGGGTTTTCTAAAACCTCTAAAACTTTTCCAAAACTGTTATGCAGCCATGATTTCCCCACCTCTATCTATGCTTATAAAGCCCATTCTTTTAGCCTAAACAAATGATTTTATGGCTTTGCTCTATTAAATTTCATCTTCTAAGAATGTAGTAATGGCTTTCATGTATTTTGACTCAGTGCACTGAGATATTAAAATGAGAGGCCAATATATAACACTAGCCTTATCATGGCTTTATCTAACAAAGGTTAGTGGTTGAAGTTAATGCATGATCTCCATATTTCCGTTTACAAAAAATAAGCCTTCAATGTCCAGATGGCATTTTTACCTGTGCCCAAAATGTGACTGCATCTTCTACATGACTTCCAACCACATCCTCAACTGAAATCAAAATTACAGAAAAAAAAATTAGAACTGATTTAACATTAACTTGCTCTTAAACATGAGAATTTTTAATCATCAGTACCTTTATTATAAGTTACGTCTTCATCCATGTTGACGGTCCCTGTAAAACTAAAATTATTCGATATCTTGAATCATAGAATCATAGATTGAGATCCTAAAAAGATATTTCAGTAGCAATCTAGACCAACCCTTTCATTTTACAGATGAAAAAACTCATAGAAGGTAAATGACTTGCCCAAGATTACATAAATAATAAATAAGAGGCAGAATTCAAACCTATGACTTTTGAGGTGACTGAAATTCTTCCATCTGTACTTCAAAGACTGAATATTGTCTTTCAACTAGAGTCCCACCTGATGTCATTTTGGAAAGCTGACATAAACTAAGGCTGGTCTCTGCCCTTGAAATCCAGAACACAAAATGTAGTCAACCTTTTTCTGCACTGGCAGTTTTACCCCTTTGATCAAAGACTTATTTCACAGAATGGGAAGTGCAAATGTTTCCTGCTCCTTTACAAGGTAACTTCTATTATTAAAATTATATTTTATTTTGCTAAATATTCACTCAAGTTTACAATATGAAAGCAGAAATATACTCTATTCTAGCTAATTGCACTAGCAGATGAATACTTGACATCTTTTTCTAAAACAAACAACAACAACAACAAAAAAAAAAAACTGATGAAACGGAAAAACCTTGGACTTGATCATCAGAAAGCCTGAACAGGCAAGTCTCCAGCTTGGCTACTTATTAGGGTGGGTGTTCATATATATGACTCCAAGAAACCCACCTAACCTCTGTAAGCATCAATTTCCTCACCTCAATTGGAGGATAACAATGCTTCCACTATTTAACTCAACTGTTGTTGTAAAGAAAATTTTGCAAACTACTATGAAAATGTGTAGTGTTTTTGAAACATCAACTAGTTGGTATAGGTGGTGAGATTCACAAAGAAATCAGATCCTTAAAAAACTTAAATGGCAGCTTCAAACGTGCCATAAGGAAAACATCGAAAATAAAAAATTGGAACTGCTATGGTTTGGGTCTTTATTATTAAAAACTCTGAAATCACACAATCACAAAAGGGATCAAATATCCCCAATTTTTCCTCAAATATTATGTTTTTCTCACATACTGAAAGCAACTACTTCATCAGAAAAAAATTAGAAAACATTATTCTTATTAATCTATCCTTGTCAAAATATCGTATTGATTCTTTGGGACACAAAGGTCTGGGTAATTCTTACGAAGAAATTTTAAAAAAAAAGTTTAAACCACAAATTCAGAGGCATTCTCTCATATTAAGCCTCTAAAACAATGTCCAAAAACATGCCTGCAAAGCTACAAGCACTCAGTGCTATCTTTTAATAAGGAGAAAGAATTTAACTTAACCTTATTTAATTTTCTTCAAAATGAAAACAAAAGGCTACAGACTTTGAAATACCATTCCTTTGACAGGCAGTTAAGTTTTTTTAAAGGCTTTGAATGCAGTATTTCATTTTGAAATCTCCCATAGACACCAATCACTATACTTGCACCGATAGGGCTTGGGAAAAGTTTAAATCTTAAAAAACTAAACTTTGGCAAAAAAAAATTTAAAAAAAAATTGTAGGACCTTGTCCAATTCAACCAGTTAGATAATCAAACTAGAAGAGCAAGGATCTTAATATCAAATCCCTGAACAATGGTTTAATTAAAAAAAATTTTTTTTAATTTTTGATAACAGTCCAATATAAGTGGAAAGAACAATGGATCTGAAGTCTAATAATGAGCACAATTCCTGCCTGGTATTTACTAATTTGTGCCTCAGTTTCCTCATTAGTATAAAATCCCAATGTTGGATTGGAAAAGCTTCCTTCTGCAAGAAGCTCTCCCACAACCATGATCTGAATATGGTTTCCATCGGTCCTACAAAGGACTTTGTCATAAAACTATCAAAAGGTGAAGCACTGGATCGTAGCTGAGAGCTGGAAAGGACTTTACCAGAGTTGCCTGTTCATCCCCTCACTGTACAGATAGGAAAACTGAGACTCGGAAGTTGGACAATGAGCTGGAGGGACCTCAACTATTGGCTAGTCCACTCCCTCACCATACAGATGGGGAAACTGAAGCTCTGGGAAGATGGACTAAGATTTGAAGGAACCTCACTAATGTCCACCCCACCACCACCATTACCATCACCGTACAAATAGGGAAACTGAGGCTCAGGGAACATGAATTAAAGACTGGAAAGACCTCACCACGGACTAGTTGGCCCCTCCCCAAACAGATGAGGAAACCGAGGCTCAGGGAAACTAAAGGACCTCACTAGTGGTTAGTCCGGCCCCTCCCCTAACAGATGAAAAAACTGTGGCTGGGGGAAGCTGGAGGGCTGGAGGAATCTCACTAGTGGCTAGTCGCCCCCTCCCGGAACAGGAAAACTGAGGTTCGTGGAAACTGGACGAAGAGCTAGAGGGACCTTAATGGTTACTCTATCCTTACTCAGAGAAAAAAAAAAAAAAAACTGAGACTCAAGCTTGAAGGCTGAAAGGACCTGACTGGTGGCAAATCCGGCCCCTCCCCAAACAGATGGGGAAACTGAGGCTAGAAAAAGATAGATAGCTGGAGGACTCTCACTATACAGATGGGGAAACTGAGGCCACAGAGGCCCTAAGTCAGCCCACCAGCCGGAGGCCTTACTCTAGCAGCCCATCCACCCCCTCCCTATACAAAGTTGGATACTGAGGCTGGGGAGGGGACACGTGACAGAGGAAGTCTAGGGCTAGCAGGGCCCGTGGAGAACCGCCAGGCCCCCACCCCCCACAGGACACACGAGGACACAGAGGCCTGGGAGGGCCCGAGGAGCCTGGCACCCGCCAGGCCACGAACCTCTGGGCCCTTAGCTGGGCTGGTCCTTGCTCAGCAGACCCAGCGTCCATCACCGGCCTCTCCAGGGCGGCCGCGGCCTCGGGCCGTCTCCTCAGCCGCTCCCTAACACCCTCACTCCCACAACCACGGACACGACACCACACACAGCCCCCTCCCCCAGGTCCCGCCGGCCCAGTCTCCTGCCGGCTCTTAGGCGGCTCGTGCTCGCGCCCGCCCACGTGACTGTGCCCCGCCCCCGCCCCCGCCCCTCGCACCTCGCGCGCTGCCAGCACAGCCAGTTTTCCAGGCGGCGGCCTTTGCGCCTGCGCACGGCGGCCCGGCCGTCGGGGGAAGAGAGCGGGAAGAGCACGTGGCGCGGCGGCCGCCCCGGCCTACATGAGGCAGCTTCGGGTGTCACCGCTGGTGGGGCAGGGCGGCACTCGGGGGTGAGGAGGGCTTTCATATTTGCGAGATCCCGAAGAAAAGCGAGGGTTTGGGCTGAGCGTGTGTCACACTGCACCTCGGATGAGTCAGTGGGATGGATGCCCCTGCCTTGAGCCCCACCAGGCTCCGTCGTAGTCTCTCTTTCCTCGTGGAGCTCCTGGGACTTGGAGAAAGCGGAGAAGTGGGCCCCTCCCCACACTGGGAGGAGAGCAGATTAATAAACCCACCCCGCAACAAGCCCCTCTCGGCTGTGCAGGAGGCAGGAGATTAGCACCCCTATGCATTCCCGACCTATGATAGGAGAGAAGCTAGTACCCCCCCCTCCGCACATGTCTCACAACTGGGGGAGGCGGGACTTGGCCCCCAGCAGCCCCCTCCCCGTCCTCCCCACGCGCAAGACCAGTCCCACTGCATTTTATACTCGCTTCTTCCCACGTGGAGCTGCCCCGCTCACCCCCGCAAGTCCGGGCTTTTCCCGTGGTCTAGGGGCCCTGTCCCCCGTTTGGCGGATGCCCCTACGATCATCCACTTGTCTCTGGGGCTCCACAGAGGGCTCAGCAGGGGGCGGCCACCCACCGTTGTGGCTCCCCCCGGGGGCCGGGATGTCCCCAAAGCTGATGCCAGCCTGGCAGCGAAGCTGGCCGAACAGGGAACCCAAAGTGTTCGAGATGCCCCAGCTTCAGAACTGGGGCCGAAGGAACTGAGGACCTGAGAGCGAAGCTTGTGCTGAGCCCCGAGGGCAAAGCCCCAGATTCCAAACCCTGGTTGCCCCAGGTACAAACGCCTCATGTTGAAAAATTCACGTGAAAAATAAATAAATTTAAAAAAAATAAAACTCCACCTCCTTGGGCCCCCAGATGGTGACATTTAAATGAGATTAACAGCACTCTGAAAAGCTTTGGGTTTTTTTGTTTGTTTTGTTTTTACTAAGTGAGAAAATAAATTTGGTTAAGGGTTAAAAGGTGGGGGGAGGGGGCACCACCGCCCCTCCCCCACGGGAAAGCAATCAATTATTTGATTAATTAGATTCAAGCTGGCTAGTTCTTTTAAGAACCTGCTGGAGATCCGACTTCTGATAGCGCTTTTCATTCAATTCATTTTCTAAAAGATTTGATAAAGGTTAAATGCCTCTAGGATGAGCTCATAATTAAAAGGAAAAACTGATTATTTGTGGATTTACATGTTTTAGGCCCAATAAATTCTTTAATGCCTTCTGGAAAATAAAATGTACCTGCTCACACTGAAAGTGTGTTATGTCCAACTTCCTGACCTTATTGGGTTTTCTTGACAAAGGGACTGTGATGCCTCAGTTTCCCTGAATTATTATGCTATGCACTGAATAAAATTATTATGGCCACCCCCCCTTCCTGGCCATTAGGGCTGAGAGAATTAAAATCTCAAAGCTCTGACCACTTCATATTCCAAAGAGTCATAAAACTCCAGGTGGCTTATTTCAAATGCCTGCTGGGATTTGCCCCTCAACTCCTGTCCTCCTGTTTCCTGACCCCCACCCTGTCAGGACTAAAGTTATGATCCTTTCCTGAAATTATGGCTTACTCAGTGTTCTCCACCCCCTTTTGCCTTTGTTTCCCTTATAGCTGGACCCCTATAAAAGGTCTGTGTCTTAACTGCTAGGGGTTGGGCATCTTTTGGACAAGAGTCCTGTTCAAACACTTGCCAAATTCTCCACACTATTAAAATATTAAAAACGAATCTCTGTCTTGCCTCAGTTTCTCAGGCATTACAGGACAAGTGTGGTTTGCCATTTCCTTCTCCAACTCTTTACAGATGAGGAACTGAGGCAAAAGGGCCACTCAACTAATAAATGTCAATTCAGGAAGATGTCTTCCTAGCTTTAGGCCCAGCACTGTATCCTCTGTGGTACCTAGCTACCCCTACAACAAAGATAATTGATTTTTAATTTAACTTCTTACTGCTTGGTGAGGGGAAGATAGGTAAAATGAAAAAAATAAATTTAATGCCTTGTAGTTATCTTTAGATGCTTCAGGAAGTCATATTGGGGCTCCCAAACAAACCAGTTACCAAATTTGGTTGAAATCTTGAAAAAGCATTTAAAAAAAAAGTCATTATAAGCCACACAAATATTAAATTATATTTGAGCTCGAAGGACTTCAAAGAAGACAAATACTTACTAAAAAAATTCTCATTTTACTCCTAGTTTCATCTATCATATATTCATCCTTGGACAATTGTATCATTTGGGAGGGAAGGAAAGGCGGGAGGAAGATGGAGAAGGGAGGGAAGAAAGATGAGTTCTGTTTTAATGCCAATAAAATTTTGTTATTGGATTTGTGTCTATTATTTCTAACTACTATGCATTTTATATATGTTTATTTTTTCTCAATTACACATAAAAGTTTGATATTCTTTTTTTAAATTCTGAGTTCCAAATTCTCTCTCTCCTTCCCATTCTTTCTTCCTCAAGAAGGCAAGCAACTTGATTATAAATGATTTACGCTCATTTTTAAAAGATTTTGTGTAGGAAAAATTCACATTTCAAAGTTTAAAGCTAATATTTGATGGTGAAATTGTGACATCAGACAATCAGATTTTATTGAATGAAAACCAGTTTTTAAAAAATTGGTGAAGGCATCACTTTATTAGTAAACATTTTTTTTGTCCTATTCAAGTTAACAGACTACTGAAATCTAATCTAATTTACTCCCTATCAGATGAAGACACTCAGTTGAAAGTGATCCTCTTTTTGGATGTAAGTAGACAGTACAGAAGTCATAGACCCATTCAATCCCAGCAAAGGAAATAAAAGTTTGAGTGGTTAATCTGCATAAAGGCAGCCAGCAGAGCCTATGAAGTTTTAAGAGATAGGTTTTTTAGGAGCACTTCCCCACTATCACCAGCAAGATAATAAGCAACAAGCATTAAATACTAAGTGCCAAGCCCTAGGTGTTTTGCTATTCCTTTGCATGGATTTAGGAGAAAACCTTATAGTTTAAAAAACTGGGAAACACTGAAGCCCTTCCAGTCTGATGACCACAGGTGATGAGAGCAAATTGTCATCTCTAGATGAGTCTATCCTGCAGTGGAATATCTTGAAAGCATTCTGTAGGGTCAATAGAAGTTAGACCAAGAGCTCTCAGAAGATCTAGAGCTTTCATTTCCTGCTTGTAAAGAAGCCTTTGAGCTGTGATAAAAGAAAGTCTCATGCCAGTCCTAGATTATTCATCCTTCAGCCAAGGACCAAAATCTGAAGCTGGAAGTGATGGAAATCTGCCCATTAAGAATCAAGTCCATTGTGATGGAGAGAACCATCAGTGTCCAGAAAGAGGATCTTGGGGACTGAATGTGGATCACTCTATAGTATTTTCACTTTTTAGTTTGCTTGCTTTTTTTTCCCTCTTTTTTTCCTTTTTGATCTTTCTTATGCAGCATGATAACTGTGTAGATTAGAAGAATTGCACATGTTTAACATATATTGGATTATTTGCTGTCTAGGGGAGGGGAGAGGAAGGGAGGGAGAAAAATGTGGAACACATGGTTTTGCAAAGGTGAATGTTGAAAACTATCTTGCCATCTATTTTGAAAATAAAAAGCTATTATTAAAAAAAAAGGATCAAGTTCAGGAGATCATGGCCCACCCAGTGTCACCAAGGCTACTGTGCCCTGTACTGAGCAACCAGCCTGTCCAGATTTCCCGAGATAAACTACTTAGAGACTGGGGTTCTGCAGCCATGAGTGGCCTCAGTCACTTGTGGTTCCTCCATATGAGCCTCTCATCCCCATGACCATCAAGGTGATATTTGGAGTGGGGGTAAGGGGAAGGGAGAAGGAAGGGAAGAATAGTCTGCTCTTGCTGGATATTTGAATAAATGCCCTTAAGAGATAAGTCTGCCAGCTGAGAGTTTATGGGAATCACAATGGTAGGGCTTCCATGGACCATGAAAATAAACTTTCTGGGATCCCACCCCCCAAGGAATATTGTAAGCTAAAGGAGTAACCCAAAGAAGAATGCTATGGAGAAGTATTGGTTGATTTTTTTTAGGAGGCACGGTCTACTTCTTCTCCATCAGTGAATCCTTAGAAAACAATCTGCTGGACCAGGAGATCAATATATACAGCAACAAGAAGACTATATGATGATCAATTCTGATGGACATGGTTCTCTTCAGATGTTTCAAACCAGTTCCAATTATTCAGTGATGAAGAGAGCCATATACACCCAGAGAGAGGGATCTGAATGTGGACCACAACATAACATTTTCATGCTCTCTATTGATGTTTGCTTGCATTGTTTCCCTTCTCAGATTTTTTCTTGTAGATCTGCCTTTTCTTGTACAAAAAGATAACTGTATAAATATGTATACATATTCAATTTATCAAGTATTTTGACATGGTTAACATGTATTGGATTTCCTGCCATCTAGGGGAGGGGGTAGGAGGTAGGGGAGAAAATTTGTAACGGAAAGCTTTGCAAGGGTCAGTGTGGAAAAATTACCCATGCATATGTTTTGCAAATAAAAAGGTTTTTTTTAAAAAAAGCAAGCTTTTACAAAAGAAGAGGCAGCTGTTGTTTGGTTCTGGTAGCAAATCACTTGCAGGTCACCATTGGGTTGGTTAAGTGGAATAAAAAGTAAAACTTAGTTTTATAAGTACTGTTCTTAAAACTATACCTACACTAGCCACTAATAAGTTCATGAATTCAATAGGGAAAAAAAAAAAAGAAAATCTGCTGGGACCCTTCTCAAAGGTTTTCCTGCATGGTAGAACCTGCCATGGTCTAGTCTTCTATTACCAAAGGTAAGCATTAGGGATCAGAAAGTTGCATAAAATCAAATATTAAGTTTCTACTTATCTCATTTCAGAACTTATTTCTTGTATACTTTCTAGTTATATGATCTGTTGCCTCAGTTTCCTTCTCTTTAAAATGGGATTAATAATAGCATCCCTTTCCCATGGTTATTGTGAGGATCCAATGAGATATTTATAGAGTGCTTAGCACAGTGCCTGGCATATTATTAAGAGCACTACATGAGTGTTAGCTATTATCAGTATTCTTAATAGTCAGATATCTCGATTTCTCTATTTCCCCCCAATAAGAAAAGAATCTGTTATCACAGAATACAGTTGTTCTAGAGCCCTTTATTGTTGATAAGCTAGATACAGAGGGATGGCTGGTTGTTGAGTACAGATTTCTACTGGGCACCACTAGAAATGGACAAGAAACAAACCCTTGGAATCCCAAGGGCCTGGTGGTGGTATTGTCTGGAAGCAGATGTTGGAGGTAAAATGGGTTACGGAGGCTGGATACCTGCAGCAGAGAATGGTTCACTTGTTTCACTGATTGAAAAATTGCCCTGTGACAGAAAGATGTTATAATTAATAGAAGGAAAAATACATCAGGCTCTATTACAATAAGCAATTTAACATACTAAAGAATTCTCTACTATTTCACCTCGTAACCAAATCATAATATTTCCTTTGAAAAAGGTTTTAAAGTCAGAAGTTAAATACTTCCATTTTTAAAGTAATTAAGCATAATAAAATCCTAAATAATAATACCCTAATACAATAAAACCCTAAATAATAAAAAAATAAAAATCATTGTAGCAAAGCCTTGAATAACACCAATGTTTACCTGTAATTATGTTTTACATTATTATGTCTCCTTAGCTATGTTTACTATTCCAAAGTGCTTTCTTGCCAAGGTGGAGGAAGGAGGAAAGCTTGGTTTGAAGGCCACAAAATGACAAGACTAACTCTTAATGTTATTCATGATTATTTTAAAGACAACTTTTTGCTCCACTTGGCAATCTTTTATCAAAATGTACTTTTAATTCACTCCTTTCCCAACTTGGAAGGTATTACTTCAGTTTTGCCATTTCCCTGATTTGGAAGCCGTAAATATTTGATGCAATTTAGTGTAGAAGGAAAGAAGCAAGAGGCTTCCTCTAGCTCCCTTTTGATCATGGTCATCAGAAGCCCTGGAGTCACCAAACCCAGATGCTGCCAATACAAACAGGCCTCAAAATCAGCCAGGCCCCAGACAGAGACCATCAAAGGGCACACTGAGGCCATCACAAGACTACAACAATAAAGATCATGTCTTCGTCAAGTTATCAGTTATTTATTTCATCTTCTACTGCATCCCTCACTTCTTAGCCATAGGGAAATTTGGAATTTAGACTCAAACACTTGTAAGAGCCCAAACACTACATTTAGCATATTTAGCATATGTGTTGGATTTAAATAAATAGCATAATAAAATATAATATATGTGATATGAAATGTAATAATGAATGAAGGGCTAAAAATGAATGAAGGTCTCTAAATCAACTAAGAAACTTCAGAGAGAAAATGTGGCATTTTCTATAGGATTTGGATCAGCTTACTCTGAATCTGCCTTTACATACTTCTAAAATGCCCACCTTCCCACCTCAGTATCTGTTCTCCTGAAAGGAAAAAACATTAGACCAAAGACATGATAAAATAGAAACTTTGTGCCCTGTTTGTAGATGGGCCTGACCCTTTCTCTGAGGAGTACGGCCGAAAGGGAGAGCTAAGAGGTAGGTACGACTCAGATGAGTGCACACCCCATCATGTTCACTTTGGCAAAGGGGGCTTAACTCCCACAAATGAGCCCAAAGAAAAGCTAACGATGTATTTTAGTGCAGTCCAAGCATTCTACAGAGGGGGGATGTATATACCAACTGCAGGTTCATTTACTCATCATGGCGCTCAATCTCCGCCTTCAGTCTTTATTATCTTGCTGTGTATGGCACGAACCCCAATCCTTTGTTCAGCTGTAAATGAAAGAGTAATGTTGTAGAGAGATAATTCAAAGATCAACTCAACTTTTATTAGCTTATTATTTTGTGAAGATTTGGAGTAAGTAAGCTGATTGCTTAAAAACCCCAAACTTCTCAAAAGTCAGAAATAACTGAGAAGAATTGATGTGAGGCAATTGCCTATTAATAACTAAGCCCACAGTAAAACTGAAATCTTCGATATGAGGGTAGGACCTTCATTTGCCACAGAGATTTAAAAAATCTCTTCTCGGGGCAGCTAGGTGGCGCAGTGGATAGAGCACCAGCCCTGAAGTCAGGAGGACCTGAGTTCAAATCTGATCTCAGACACTTAACATTCCCTAGCTGTGTGACCCTGGGCAAGTCACTTAACCCCAATTGCCTCAGCAAAAAGCAAAAAAAAAAAAAAAAAAAATCTCTTCTCCTGCTCCTGACTCTGTCCTCCCCCTGTCCTCAGGAGAGAGCCTCAATTCCCACTTCTGCCAAGAAATGGAGTCCTCCATCCATCTCCCTCTTTACCCCAAAGCTGTCCCAAACACCATCCTCATGCTCACCCCCATGCTCATTCAGTGCTCCTCAGAGCCTGCTATGTGCTAAGTACTTTCAATATCTTTTGTGCACATACAACACCCAGACTTGTAAGAGGCTGCGCCTTCACTGTGTCCTCCATCCAATCCCCTACCATTTCCGCCCAGCCTCTGTCCCTTGCTCATCTTCTCCCTTCTGAGCTAATCACAGGCACCTCCCCTCCCCAAGGCCAAGCTTGCTGAGGTCTGGACATTTCTGATGTGCTTGTAAAAATATCCATTCACCATGAGCCAATTACTAGCTCATACCTCTGTTAACGCTAAGGTTCCCAATCTGCAAAAAGTGACACAACTGAAGGTTTTCTCATTCTAAATAAAATTGCAGGATACAATGTCCTGAGCCTGACAAATGCTTCAGTCCTATTTCTGCAGACCATCCAGTGCAGGCCGAATGCTGCGTTATGGCTTCTGTAATATGTGATACTTAGCACCGAATTCCACCTAGTATCACCCCAGAAAGGCATCAGCGTGAACAATCTGAGCGCCATCATGATGTGTAAACGGATGTTTAAGAAAAGCTCTGAAAGAAAAAAAAGCTTTTTCTTTACCCTTTCCTGGTAGTGCCGCTCAAAGTAAGCCATATCGTCTTCACCTGGTCTCCTTGAGGAAGATGTTTGATTACTTAATTCTAAAAAAAGAATTTTTTTAAGATTAAACATGTAAAAGTTATTTTATTCATGTTGAAAATAGTTTTTAATGATTAAAATTCTGTAAAAGGCATCCATTTCTTTTATCTCATTTTAGACAAAAGATTAGAAAACAAAGCCTACAAGCCTGTTAGCATGTGCTAGGGGATCATAGTTATATAGGACAATTGGTTATCAGTTTGATTTCTCTTGCCTACTTTTGATTTCTAAAACATAACACCCCCCCATATAATCACTGGGAAACAATATATCACATGCTCCATTCCCTTTGGAAGGGCACGGACGACTCATGTTCTCTCTCTGAAGAGCTTCTCATTCAGAAAACCAGGGTCTGATCTTATGAGCCTTCCAATTCAGCTGAAATGAAGGCCGATATAAATTGGGAGCTTCAGAACTAGCCACCCCAAAGAGAGCCGCCTTAAGTTCTAGCCTTTCAAAAGCTTCACAAGTTCCCCCAGGGCTGACCAAGCTAGAACAAAAAAAAATCCTACTGCAGATCAAACCCATGTAGATAGAAGTAGACAGGCACTGAGGAAAGTGAATCTTGGCCACTTCCTCTGGGCTCTGAACTGAAATAAAAATTCTCTCTTCAGTTAACCCATTGGCCTACCTTGAACAGTAGTAGCTGAATCTTGACATGTTTTTGATGAGTTGTCTGAAGGATTCAATGTAGATCTTAAAAATTCTAGGTAGAAAGGCAATATGAAAAGTGAAATCTTTTTTTTTTTTTTTTTTTTTTTTTTTTTAGGAAACCAACATGATGATCTGGATCTCAGCACTTCGAAGATCATCTCAGCCAATTCACAGCCCAAATCTGAGTCTCCTCTGTCACATCCTCGAAGGGGAAGCCCTCACCCTCTCCCAGGAAGCCCTTTCTCTCTCTGGACAGCTTTATTTATGAGGCACTTTGTCTGGCATCATTGCAGGAGATGGCCGAAAAAACCCCAAATGGGATCACCAAGAGTCACACCTGACTGAAGGATGACTCAACCATCAATTTTCCTTGTGTGAAGCCTAAAGTTGCCCCTGGAGCCAGAGACAGTGGGTTTAATCTTTCCTTAACATGTTGACGCTTCACAAACTTGAAACTAGCTGCCATGTCCACCCCTGAATCTTCTCCAAGATAAACACTCCTTTCCCTTAACCAGTCCTCTTTTAGTATAATCTCCAGTCTTCTCACCATCCTTGGCACTTTCTCATCCCAATTTAGTTAAAATGCACTTGATAAAATAATTATAATTAAATAATGTTATTAATATTATAATAAAATACATTCTCTGTATATAAAAGTTTAAGAGCACTCATCTCCTTGCAGGGAGCATCCATCGTGTGAAATGTATGGTGGGTAAACAAGCATAAAATAGAAAAAAAATAAGTCACAAAGATCCCTAGTGATTCATAGGAGGTACAAGCCAAAAGAAGGGGAGAAATGACTTCCTGTTGCCTCCAAATACCCCATAAGATGGCTAAGAACTACAGTGAAGCCAGACAAGTACCACAGAGACCTCAGCACTGGGGGGCAGGCCTTCCTACTAGCAGCTGGCATCCAGAGGTGGTGCCTGGAAGCCCATTGCATGGTTCATTTCTTTGGCTCCTCTCCTAATCCTCCCTGCCAATAAGTAGGTGCCCTAGATATTCTGAGCCCCATCTGGCCAGGAAGCTAGATGGCCACCCACAGGAGAAGTGTTGCAGACAGGCTTGGAAACCAATGTCCTCTTGGTCCTGAGACCAGGGAGGGCAAGAGGAGGAAGAGCAAAGGCCCAGGCTGCTGTCCTCCCCCCCAGGGAGGAGGGAGAAATTGAAGACCTGGCTCAACATGGAGGAGGAAGGGGAGGAAGGTTCCTTCAAGATTCTTGTTCCCTCTGGCCTGGAAAGGCTCTTACAACACACTTTCTCACCAGAAAGGGATGATCTACCAAAAATATACAGGAAAGAGGATGAAGACTGAGGCGGGAAGAAGGCAAAGCGGGAAGGCTGTCTACTAGGACACCTCAAAGAACCCGTGAGCCCCTCGGCAGAACTGATGGCCCCAGTCTAAGGGCCTTTTTGTGCTTCTCGTTTGTAGTCTTCAGGAGGCAGAACTAGTCCAAGCTGACTTCTCAGACAGAATATGGAAATAACTGGGTGCTGTTAGCTCACACTAAGTCTCAACTGTGGAAGGATCAGGCCCGGGAAGAGACTAGGGGCCTTCCTGCCTGAGAGAAGGATGGAGGGGGTCAGACATTGGGGCCACAGAGGGGACCATGGAGAATAAGCCCCTCAAGGAGAAGCTTCTGGGACCTCAGTGAGGGCAAAGGAGAAGGAACAGACTGGCCATGGGTGGGGGGGGGGGGGGTAAAGGCTCTGCTTGAGCAGTCGAGAGAGCAACCAAAGCATAAACACTAAACCTGCACCAAAGGAAATGAAATGGCGCAAAGGTGGCTGGGTACCAAGCGGCAAGTGAAGCAGGTATGGGGGAGCGCCTGCTGAGTTTAGAAAGAAGGGGGCACACATGGACACTGGGGGCCCAGTGTCCGGGAAGGAGGGAGGCCTGGCCTCCCCTTCTCAGAGGCCTCTCTCTAGTGGGCAGCCCCATTTCATGTCACATCCACAGAGGCTCTGTTCCCACGAGCCTGCCTTTTTATCATGAAAGTCCCACACTAATCATACAAATGTTCCAAAGGAAGACTCTTACTGCAGCCAATGCAAGGGGATGCTGGCAGGGCCAGGCCTCCACCCAGGTGGCGGGAAAGAGCAGTCGGGAGGACCAGGGACATGAGCTCCCCCACAGCCCTCCCCCAGTGGCAGGAGGAGCCGGCGCCTGCCCTCTAACACAGTGCAGGGTTTCTCTTTGGGTCGGCTCTCTAAAAAAGGCGGGAAATCAAAGTGACAAAAACTACCGATGGAGCCCAAAGCTTCTTCAGTGAAGAGCCCTCGAGGTCCCCCCAGGCCACCTTCCCCACGAGGTCGCCTTCCCCACGAGGTCACCTTCCCCACGAGGTCGCCTTCCCCACAAGGTCACCCACCTAATTCATTTTCATCTAGATCCGAGTAGTCTTCAGAGAGTGCACTGAATCCCCCGAATTCTCCCATGGCTGCGTAAGGAACATTGCGCCCCACGGGCTTCCCCAGGGCCAGCCTCTCTTCTCTAGTTTCCACCACTGTCTCATGGGCATGGGCAGGATGACCACAACTACAAGTATAGTAACTATGAAATCCTGGGCACTTGGAACCTGCATAAAATCACAAAAAAAAAAAAAAAGCCAGTGTCAATAAGTTTGTGACCTCAAAGCTGGGGGGGGGGG
>JAJPUD010000324.1:592424-674854 GCA_023553655.1 Myrmecobius fasciatus
GCTTCAGGCTGCTAAGTGGAGCTCAAGGATCAGATCCAAGAGACAGATCATTTAATGAAAACTCAGCCTTACTCATAAAAAGGGGAGATGGCCCGGATATGCCAGACAGGACTGAGATTTACCCAGCTCTTCTGTACAATCAGATTTCAATTCAAATGATTTCAAAAATGACTGAAATAACTTCAATATGTGTAATCTAGAAAAAATATATATTAATTTCATTTTTTTATTTATATTTATATACTTATATTTTTATATTTTGTGTTTATATTGCATGTATATTTGTATTATATATATATATATATTAAATGTATATAAATATAAATTATATAATAAATATATTCATGTTATATAAATTATAATTTCTATAAGATGATGTATTTAATTTAGAATAATAAACACAATTTGTAACATATCATATTTTACCAGCAAATAAAGCTGCCTTGAATTCTTTGGGGGGCATAGCTCGAGTATAAATAAGTAGAATCTAAAACACCATTGCTTCCAGCTTTTATGGTGCTTACATAAAAACTGTCTAAACACCAACTGCCAGTAATATGCATTAGTGACGCATAATTTAATTGACGAATTTCTTCTATTCTAAAAATTTTTCAATAAACCCTAAGAACAATGACAGTGCAAACTCTGTGGCAAGTTATGATTTACCACATCTAAGATTGTGGCTTATGGCACCAACATACATTGCTCATCATGATTTCTTCTTTGTTGAATAACCCAGTAAGTGATTCAAATCCATGCAAAGAAAAAAATGTCAATGCTGAAAATTGCCCAGCTGTGTCTAACACAAAAATGCCCCCAAATCTGCCTCTGCATCCCAAGAACCCTCCTCACTTACATGACAGGCAAGTCCGACTTGAGTCTGCACTGTGTTGGTCAGCATAGTGCTTACACTTGCATCGAATGGGCCGAGTTCCACTTAAAGGCACATAGTGAAAGGAGTTGCAAGGGCACTGGCTCACTTTACAGGGCAGGGAAATTGGACGCTCTGCCGGGAGGACTATGAATTCAGTTTTATGCTGTTTATACCTGAAAAGAACATTGAAACAAAGGAAAGGAGACAGTGAATAAGAACAGGGCAGCCAAAATGTACCAGAATTTCCATCTTTTAAAATCCTTCAAAAACAGCAAGTGAACCTCAGCAGAAATAAAAAGTTTGCATAACCATAGCTAAATGCATTGTGGTACATGACTGTTGGGGAAGGCATAGAAGCATAGAAGAACTGTATGAACTGATGCAGAGAAAAGGAGAGCCAAGAAAACAATGCAGAAACAATAACTCCAATAGTGTAAATGGAAAGGATACAATAAATAATCAAAAGTGAATGTCATCGATCAATTCTGATGAACATGACTCTTTCCAACAATGAAATGATTGAGATCAGTTCCATTGATCTCATAATGATGAGAGCCATCTATACCCGGAGAGAGAACTCCGGGAACTGAGTGTGGATCACAACATAGCATTCTCACTCTTTTTGTTTTTCACTTGCATTTTGTTTTCTTACTCATTTTCTTTTTGATCTGATCTTTCTTGTGTAGCAAGATGACTGTATAAATATGTTTACACATATTGGATTTAATACATATTTTAACATGTAGAACATATATTGGATTGCTTGTCATCTAGGAGAGGGGTTGGGGGGAAGGAGGGGAAAATATGAAACACAAGGCTATGCAAGGGTCAATGTTGAAAAATCATCCATGTATATGTTTTAAAAATAAAAAGCTTTAATTAAAACAATTTTTTAAAGTGAATGTTACAAGATTATCAAGATCAAGCAGGAGTCAAAAGATACAAGAGGACACCCCTTTGCGGAGATGCGAGGGTCACAGACACTATGCAATGCATAGGTTTTCCCACTTTTTCAATATATTGATCAGTTACACTGATTTTTTTTCCTCTTTTAAAAAAATATTTGTTGTGTAGGATAGCTCTCCGGGAGAAAGGGGAAAAAACATTGGGGAAAAAATATGATGACTCCTTCTACTTCTAGTGAACACCAAATGGCGGACGACGCCGGTGCTGCAGGAGGAGTGGGAGGCCCTGGAGGCCCGGGAGTCGGAGGCCAAGGTGGCTTCAGTGGTGGCTTCAGCAGTGGGGGCCAAGGTCGCGGCCGGGGCCGTGGTCGAGGTCGGGGCCGTGGCCATGGGGCCCGGGGAGGAAAGGCCGAAGACAAGGAGTGGGTTCCTGTTACTAAGCTGGGCCGGCTAGTCAAGGACATGAAGATCAAGTCTTTGGAAGAGATCTATCTTTTCTCCTTTCCTATCAAGGAGTCTGAGATCATAGACTTCTTCCTGGGATCTTCCTTGAAAGATGAGGTTCTGAAGATTATGCCTGTGCAGAAACAAACTAGAGCTGGACAGCGGACCAGGTTCAAGGCTTTTGTGGCCATTGGTGACTATAATGGCCATGTTGGCCTGGGTGTCAAGTGCTCCAAAGAAGTGGCCACAGCTATTCGTGGTGCCATCATTCTTGCCAAGTTGTCCATTGTTCCTATGAGACGTGGCTACTGGGCGAACAAGATTGGCAAGCCTCACACAGTGCCCTGCAAGGTCACTGGACGTTGTGGATCAGTTCTGATGCGCCTCATTCCTGCCCCTAGAGGTACTGGCATTGTCTCAGCTCCTGTGCCTAAGAAACTCCTAATGATGGCTGGAATTGATGACTGCTACACTTCTGCAAGAGGCTGCACTGCCACTCTGGGCAACTTTGCTAAAGCTACCTTTGATGCCATTTCCAAAACATACAGCTATCTAACCCCAGACTTGTGGAAGGAGACTGTGTTCACTAAGTCTCCCTATCAGGAATTTACTGACCATCTTGTGAAGACTCATACCCGTGTGTCTGTCCAGAGGAACCAGGCAGTTGCTGTGGCAACTACATAAGATGTTTTTTATAAACAAGGAGTAAATTGAAATATGCCGTTAAAAAAAAAAAAAGAAAAATGACTTAAGCAATTAAGGACATCAATAAAAAATTATTTTAACAAAAAAACTACATAAATTTTTGTGCTTTGATAGGAGAATGAAATGAAATGTTACAAATGCTTCCCATTTTTAATTATATCATCCTCCTATGAAGAGAGTCTTCCCTCAGTTTTTCTGCCTTTATAAACATTCCTATTTATGGTGTCAATTTTGTTACCTCAAAAGCAACAAGAAGCCACAGTTTCATTAGACAACACAGTCTGTTAAAAATTTCATTAACAAGAGAATAGTGTTGGAGGCTTCCCCACGAGACCACATCAGGAATATGATGGTTCAATCTAAGAGTTCCCTATTAGGAAGTAGGCAGGAGCTAGATAGTGAGACCATAGGGAAAGGTAAAAGACCTCTAAATCATGATGTGGGAGAATGAATACAGAAGTCACTAGGGAAATCAAGTCTCGAAGAGGGCATGGTGGCTCCCCTCGGGTATTTGGATTGACCCCACAGGACGTAACAAAGTGTAACCAGTGGAAGCTGCACCCAGGTAAATTTGGCTCAATGTCACAGCAACTCAGAGGCATGGAAAATCAGAAGACTTTCCAAGCACAATGTAAACACTTCCCTAAAATGAGAGCAGCCTGGACAACAATGGGATCCCCTGCAGTGGAGGCATGCAAGTGTGTACAAGGCTGAACCACCAACAGATTGCTGGAGGAGCTGAGAAAGAGGGCATTTTTGATTACGTCCAGAGGAGCTGGACAAAATGGCCTCTGGAGTTCTAGTACAGGATTCTATCCCCCTTGCCACATGACTAGTCCATCTTCTCTTCCTGCCTTCCATTGTTTTGAAGACATCTTTTGTTCTATTCCTCAGAGTTCACCACCAGAGTTCCCCCCAGGTGACATGCTTTTACTCCTCATTCCAACATAGGCCTTTCTGTTGTGTTCCACATTTTGCTGCCACACAGAAACACCAGTAGCATGTTGGAATCAAAATAATATAGATATAAAATAAATTAGACTTAGTGTTGAAATACTACTCCCCCCAAAAGTTACATATTCAGACACAAATTTCCATCTATGACTATCTTTCCTGCATTGCTATGATCTGGGAAAGGCAAAATTAATTCATTAATAATCAAGTCGATAACATAAGATATTTCAAAAGAAAGTCAAGTTCAGACAGGTGAGGACAGACATTCCCAATGAAAGATAAAGCTATCTTGTATTAAGTCTCACTACTGTTGAGTTTTCATGATGGTAGGCAAAAGAAGGGGCTTACATTAAACATTTTTAAAGCTCAAATAACAAGCACTTAATTCTTTTAATTGTTCTATTCAGTAGAGGGAATAAAATGGACAAATCTGCTCATTGAATTTCTCTAGAAAAAACTAGAATTTCATTACCAGAACCTTTTGATTTCAACAGTACCATGGCTACACAAATTAAGCCCATTATATCATATATAAACATATTTCTCATTGTACCAAGTACCAAAGATTAAAATAATACTTTAGGGAAATTTTAATCCAAACACAAACATGTTATTAGATGACTTCCTCGCGTGAAAATTTAGTTCTAACAAAATCATATATTCACCCAAAGGAGGTCATATATATATAAAGAAGATAAAATATATCATTCGTGCAAACTTGTTAAGCACCTATTATATACTGGGCATTGTGATAGGTGTTTGAGGATATAGTTATGAAAAATGAAATAAAAATAAGACAAAATAATAGCTCTCAAGAAGTTTCCATTCTACTAGGAGGCACTTAACATATAATATACACAATTTACAATGTACCAAGGAATTTCAGTTAGGGGATAAACTTTGAAGCTGGGGATTCTAAGAGGTGGAAGTGAGCAGGGAGAAAGATGTGAATGCTCTGTATCAGGAATAGGAAATGAGCAAGGGTGGCTACAACAAAAAGCACACTCCGGCTAGCATCCTATTATTTCAACTCTTTTTCAAATCCCAGCTCTTACAGACAGTGATCACTGGCTCCATTCTGTCACTTCTCAATCTCTCCTCACCCTTTATAATCCAGCTTCTGACCCAGCCACTAATCTGTTCTCTTGGTGACAATCACACTCACCACTTGCTCCTCCCAGAGTTCTAGACTTCCACAGTTCCTATGGCACTGCTCCCTCTCCGCTGTCTTCCTGCCTCTTCATCCCTTCCCAAGCTTTTGAGCTCCAGGATCATCCCCCTCACCCCTAATAAATGTGGGCATCCCCCAAGATTTTTTCTGTCTCCATTCTCTCCCTTAGCAACTTCATCAGCTCTCAGGAGCTCCATTATCTTATATCTACTACTTGCTGGATATCTCCAGAGTCTTACAAGTACCTCCAATTCAACATGTGTATCACAGAACATTTCCCCCAAAACTATTCCTCTTCCAGATGCAGCCCCATCTCTGGGGAAGCCACCATTCTTCCTGTCTGTCACCTGGATTCATAACCTGGTTGTCAACCTATCAGTTGAGAAAGACTGCTGGGTGTCAGGAAAGGTCTCATAATGCTACATAAATGCTCCAAAAACTGTAATGAAAAGGAAGTGAAGCATTCTGAGAGCAGGCAGGGTGCTGCAGGTATGGAGCAGGGCCTGAGCAGAGATCCAGAGCCTGGAGATCACACATCCCATCGGCCCACAGTGTCACCCTCCTCCCCCTCCCCGCTCTGGATCCTTCTTGGCCTTCACTTTTTACCACACAGACTCTCATTGAGCACATGGCCAATCCCACAGCCGTCTGTGCATCTGGGTACCTTCTGCCACAGGCCCTCCTCTGCACATCACAGAATGTGCCCTTCAGAATCTCTTCTTCCAAGGTTCAGCTCTGGACTCTTTCCCTCGGGGGAAGGATTTCCTTCCATCTCAAGTCTTCCTACAGCACTTTGCCTGGGCCTTTCCATTACACTGTCACCTCTGGATTTCTCACTCCTGTTAACAAAACCCTTCCCTACTAAACCTCATTCTCTCAATCTCCCCAATCTCATTTCTTACTTCTGTGTCCATAGTCTTCCCTAACTTCTGTGTCCAGTCTCCCCTACCCTCACTCCTCTCAAGAGGGTTGGGCCATGGACCTTTTCTAATATTTGTGCTTCCATCATCTTGCTATTTAGTCTCTTCCTGGCTGCCAGCACCCCGATAAAATCAAACTATTCTTTTCTGAAATCACCAAGTTGAACAAGGGATGCTTGTTGAGATGCTGAACTAACAAACCTGAGGTCCAAAATGATTTAAAACTTTTTTTTTCAATTTATAACAAACATTATGGAGCCTATTCATCCATTTTTATTTTGACTATGGCATCATATCTTACCTGTGTGTACAAAAACATGGAGTTTGTGGGCCAACAAGTTTACAATCCATGCCCGTCGGTGATCGCCAGCTCACATATAACCTATTTCGTAATCGCAGGGGTAAAATTTTATTTTTGAACACGTTGGATTCTTCAGGGGTGAAAATTGTCCCTCCATTATCCTCACCAACATTTCTGTAACAAATTTTTATAAGTTTGGGGTGTTCATTTTTCAGAGAAAGACATTAAAATATAAAATATAAAAATTAGACTGCAGAGTCAAGAAAAGAATTCACTTTCATCTTTTATGTTAATCATCCAGAGAACAGTTATGAAACTATTGGATATGTCAGACCCTACACAGTTTATTACACATTCATCTGGATTTTCTTCTCTTTCTGAAGCCAACTAAAATACATTCTGTCCTCCTTTATCCCCCTCTAGAAGTAGCCAAAAGGGCAGGTCTGCAATGCCAAGGCATTTATCATTCTAAAACCAACTCTCTACCACATACAGGTGACTCTAGCTCCCAGTCAGAGCTACACACTAGGCACACTCCCCTGGAAAGTACCTGCTTTCAGCCATCAAGAGAGAGCCAGTGGCACATTAAGTGAGGGTTTAGGAAGACCACTTTTGACCCTGATGAGCTGTGGGATTCTGGGAAAGTCACTTGACTTGCTCCATCTGTGAAACAGCATCTATTTCTCAGACTGTTGCTCAGAAAACTCAAATGAGATCATGTGTAGTTGAATTGTAATTGCACTTAGTTTACATAAGCTCCCAGCTCTATGGATTGAAATTGAGCTTGCTATTTTAACAGCAATAAAAATGCCAAAAGTAGGCTAAATCTCCAAACTCCTACAAAAACCAGAGGAAGGAAAAAGAAAATGTAAGTAGTCAAAAGTGAAAGCTTCTCCCTTTGAATGTTAGCCTCTGTAATGACATTGGCAATCAGCTACATAATTTTCTGTGGCCCATTTTCTCTCTTACAAAGTATTATGTTTTTGGTCTCTAGTCTTCAAAATCAACTGATAATAGGTTGGGGGGTGAAGGAGAGGTGCACATCAATACATCAATCTAAGGTCCCTCCTCTTAAATGCACACAGAAAACGTCATCTTTAAAGTGATATTGCTTTGTACTATTAAAAATGTCTCAGTTCAGTTATCATGAATAAGATCACAATCATCTTGTTATACCAAAGAATTCATTCCTCTAGATGAATGGAAGGAAGGAAAGGAGGAAGGGAGGGGAAAGGAGAAGGAAGGAAGGAGGGAAGGAAGGAAAGAAGGAAAGAAGGAAGGAAGGAAGGAAGGAAGGAAGGAAGGAAGGAAGGAAGGAAGGAAGGAAGGAAGGAAGGAAGGAAGGAAGGGAGAGAGGGAGGGAGCAAGAGAGAGGAAAGGAAGGAGGGAGGGAAGGAGGGAAAAGAAGGGAGAGAGGGAAGAAGTAAGAGGGAGGGAGGGAGGGTAGGTGAGAGGAAGGGAGAAAGGAAGAAAGGGAGGAAAGAAGAGAGGAAGGGAGGGAAGGAAGGAGAAAGGGAGGGACCCCAAGACCCAGTCATCTAAATTGTCCTTGGAAAGAGAGAGACTCAAGTTCAAATGCTGCTTTTGGTTATTAGACTGTTGTGATCCCAGCTGGAGCTTTTCCCCTGGTAAGGCTGCAGGCCGTCCTCCATAAATTGAGGCATGTTGGAGTCAAAGGCCCGAGGCTCCTGCCTCAGTTCCAGAGCTGGCACGGTACTGAACATATGGCTGACTATGGCTTCACTCTTCCAGAGACATGTTAATGTATTGTCTTCCCTCATTAGATTGTAAGCTCCTTGAGGGCAGGCACAGTCTTAAGTTTTTTGTTTTTTTTTCAGAGAGCCTGGCACATAGTAGGTGCTTTGTAAAATGTTTCCTGAGTCTGTGATTTTTAATAGAAGAGAGTTTGGGGGGTGAGAGGGGATACCATTCACTATCCTGGGAAAAACAAAGGCAAAAGTCAAACAACTGCCCACAAGCAAGGATAGTAAAAGGAATCACTATTCTGTGAAATGAAGATTCCAATTCCACCTCTTCTCTTACTACCTAGATGCCCCTGAGTTGGCCATTTCTCCCCTCCAAGACTCAGTTTCCTCATGTGGAAAATGAGGACATTCAAGTGGATGGCTTCCATCTCTGATTCCAAGACCCCATTCCCTTCTCTCTGAGCCGATTACACTTATCTATAAAATAAAGATGGCAGCCTCAAAGTCCCTAAGTCACTTCCTCTTGCTAGGACTCAGTTTCTCAAGCTGCAAAACTGAGTGGGGGAAGCACTATTACCCCTGAGGCTTTAACTTGAGGTGTCAAATTTGGGGATTCCTTCCTAGAGTAGCTTAGAAGATGCTGGGGTTCAGCTCTAGGCTGCCTCAGTTTCCCCAGCATAAAATAGGGAGTGGGTGGTCTTTGAGTGTTTCTTCCCTGGGTGACTTTGAGCATGTTGTGACCAAGCTTAGGCTGCCTCAGTTTCCCCAGCTGTAAAATTGGGGAGAGGTGCCATTGATGGCTTCAGCTTGAGATGTCTGATTCTGAGTTCCTTCCCTATGGTTCCGCTCTGGCCTGCCTCAGTTTCCCCAGCTGTAAAGCGGAAGAAGCGGCCTCTGAGAACCCGCCCAGCTCCGACCCGCCTCCCGGTGCCTCAGTTTCCCGTTCCGCGCAGCGGGCGAGCCGCCCCTCACTTTTGGTAATCCAGGTACTCGTCCACGGTGGCGGCGGCCCCGGGGGACACAGTCAGCCGATCCATGGCGACCCCCCCCCCCCCCGCGGCCGAGATCTTTCCGCCCTCTTGGCGCCGCCGCCCCGTACCGCTCGCCTCTACCAAGCTCTGCTTCTGCCCGTTACCCTGGCGACGCGGGAGGCTCCCGCGGCCACCGGCCCTAGGCCACCGGCCCTAGGCCGCCGGCCGCGGCTCTGGGCCTCGCGCGTGTGCGTGCGCTCCCGCGGACTCTCCCCCGCCACTTCTCCGGCTCAGCCTCCAGGCCCATGCGCGTTGGGAACTCGCTCCTGCCGATGACACCGCGGCCGCTGTCCGGGGACACCCCAAGAGGCAGGAGACACGGTAACTTTGCGTCCACTTTGTTTCCAATTTTGCCTCCCTGTAGTTACCCCGCAGCCGGTGGAAGGTGAGCGTTTCAACTGTTTCTCTTCTTGGAATTCCCCGATATAGAACGTACGTGGCGCCTAATCCTTGTTTCCGAAACGGAAGTAACTCCCACCTGTCCGGTCTTGGGTTTCTTTGGTTCTGCCCCCATTGAGACCTGTAGAGCCAAGGGACCTTGCCGGGATCTGCCCTGAATAATGTACACAGCTCTCATGATCTTGCTTGGCTTAAGTCATCTCAGTCAATAAACATTTATTAAGCACCTACTGTGTGCCAGGCATTACTACTGGGGATACAAAGAGGCAAAAGCCAGCCCCTGCCTTCCAGCGGCTCCCAATCCAGTGGGTGAGACAATAAACAGATAGGCGCAAGCAAGCTAAATAGGAAATGAGTGAAAGAGAAGTGCTGGAATGTAAAATGTGGGATTTGCTTTGGGATTTAAAGGAAGTTAGGGAATCCATTAGGTAGAGGTGAGGAGGGAGAGCATTCTACGGATAGGAAAGGGCCAGAGAAAATGACCAGAATTGACTATCTTGTTCATGGAACTGCAAGGAATGCAATCAATGTTACAGGGAAGAGTACTTGTCAGAGAGTGAGATGTAATAAGCTTTAAATAGGACTGGGAGTTCAAGAAAATTATAAAGGTTATAAAAGGCTTTGAAGGCCAAACAAATTTATATTTGATGTTGGGTAACAGGAAGCCATTAGAGTTTATTGAGTACAAGGATGACATGAAAATCCCATTTGTAGATGAATAGAAAATGGTTTGTAGTAGGGAGAGACTTGCAGCAGACAGACCCACCAGCAGATATTGCAATGGTCCAAATGTGAGGTAAGGAGGGTCTGCACCAGAATGGAGGCAGTATCAGAGGGAGAAGGAAGCATATTCAAGAGATGTTGCAGAGGTGAAATGGAGGTGAGGTGCTGCAAATATGAAATGGATGAAAGATACTACAGAGGTGTAGTAGATGAGAGATGTTACAGAGGTGAAATGGATGAGATGTTGCAGACATGTAATAGATAAGAGATGTTGCAGAGGTGAAATAGATGAGAGATGTTGAGAGGTGAAATGGATGAGAGATATTGCAGAGATGAAATAGATGAGAGATGTTGAGAGGTGAAATGGATGAGAGATATTGCAGAGATGAGAGATGTTGCAGAAGTGAAATGGAGGTGAAATGTTGCAGAGGTGAAATAGATGAGAGATGTTGGAGAGGTGAAATCAACAGGCCTTAGCAACAATTCTATATGGGAAGTAAGAGATAGTGAGAAATAGATGATGATGCCTAAGTTTTCAGTCTGGGGAACTGGGAAGATGATGTTTTTTAGATTGAATAGCCCCAGTTCCTTCGATTAATCATCATATAACATGATCTTGAGTTACCTTAGCAAACTCATCATTCTCATCTGGACACTCTCCAAGCTGTCAACATTACTCCTGAAATATGTTGCCATGTTCTAGATGTGCTAATAGAGATAGGACACAATATAAGGGCACTATTACCTCCCTTGTCCTGGACACTATAATTCTCAGTGTAATCTAAAATAGAATTTGTGTTTCTGGCTGCTTCATTTGAACTTAAAATCCACTAGGACCCCTGGATATTTTTCACATTAACTAGTAGTAGACTTTACATTTACCTATTAAATTCTATCTTATTACTTTTGATCCATTATTCTACACAGCTAAGATCTTTTTGAATACTAATTACATCATCCAAAGGGAGCTGGCCCTCACAGCTTCATGCTAATTGTGTCCTATGCTTTCATCAAAGTCATTGATAAACATTTTTAAATGTCACAGGGCTAAGATAGATTCCTGGGGTCCTCCACTGGTGCAGTTCAATTCACTAAAGGGAGAAAGACCCTTAAACCTCAGAATAGATAAATTAAAAAAAAAAACAGAAGGAATACTATTTAACTTAGGGAAACAAACTTACAGAACTCCCCAAAGTGGGCAGGCTAAAATCACACACTGTAAAGAATAAATTTTACATATAACTCTATATGTACCAAAGCTGCAAGTCAAGGAGGCAAAAAAAAAAGCCTCACCTTTGTTACTGACAAGGGACCAGACAAGGGGCCAGGCAAGGGGCCAGGCAAGGCGTGATGGGCAGGGCAGCATTTTGGAGTTGGCCCCTAAAGGATGGATGAGAATTCTACAGGTGAAGAATCATCCCAGCTATTTTTTAAATGCTACACATTTATTACTCCTTTGCTTTCCAAGTGAAAGATGAGAGTTTAAAATCTAACATGTAAACTGAATAAGATTTCCCTATTTGTCAAAAAGAAGAAGAGAATATGGGAATGAGGAAAGACAAGTAGAAGCCTAAAAGAGACCCAGGTAGAAGAAAAGTAGCATCAGCACAGGAGGATGTTGCCACGGAATGCTAAGAGAGGAGGCTCTGTAGTCCTAACCCCAAGTATTTGGATAATAAACATGTCTTGGTTTATAGAGGAGCATGTTGCTACTTACAACAAAAAAGAAATATCTGAATTAGCAGATCTGCATTTGAATCCTGGCTCACTGGCCACCACTGTGATCTGAAGTAAGTCAGTGAGCCTCTTTGGGCCTCAGTTACTTCCTCTATAAAATGAGGGGTTGAACTAGACAGTCTCTACCATCTCTTGTAGCTCTAGAAAGATCTGTGTTCCTAAGATGAAAAAGTTTTATGGGGACGATTCCAAATCTTGTATGCATCATTTGATATATCTTGACAACTAAGAGATGTTTTTAAAAGTATGTCTTTGGGGCAGCTAGGTGGCAAAGTGGATAGAGCACCAGTCCTGAAGTCAGGAGGATCTGAGTTCAAATGTGGTCTCAGACACTTAACATTTCCTAACTGTGTGACCCTGGGCAAGTCACTTAACCCCAATTGCTTCAGCAAAAAAAAAAAAAAAAGTATATCTTTAAGGGAATTTTTTTTATATTTAAAGAATGTTTATTAACTGACAGAATAATAACATATAAATTTTTGTTTACTTGACTCCTGTGTTTCATTCTCTTGAGACCCAATTCTCTCTCTCTCTTTTTTTTATTAATACTTTTTATTTGCAAAACATATGTATGGGTAATTCCTAAACATTAACCCTTACAAAGCTTTCTGTTACAAATTTTTCCCCCCTACTCCCCACCCCTCCCCTAGATGGCAGGATATAAGGAAATTTTTTTGCATTTGAATTGCTTAATTTTAAAATTTAACATTTTATATTGTAAGACAAAATATGTTAAAGGTGGCTTTTGTTAGCCATTCCTATGTTACAACTTTTGTTTCAGTCAACAATGATAAATTCTTCTACATATAGGTCAAATCCTGTTACAAATACCAGAATGACAAAAAATTATGTGACAAACAATTCCCAAATTCTAGATAAGAGATCATTTATTGCTTGTGCTCTCTCTTCTCAAATTACTTAATATTAATTTAATGCTTCTAGCTGTATAACCCTATTCAAGTCATTTAACCTATGCCTCGGTTTCCTACTCTGTAAAATGAAGGAGCTTCCAAAATGCCTTCTAGCTCTGATGTTATGAGCATAGGAATCCTGTATTTAATTATATCCCTCTCCACCTGCATTAAAACATGATGGTCTTGAGGTCAAACCCCTTCCTTTATCCTGCATTCTCTCTTTCATTGGTTTAGTCATTGTATATGAAGCATATAATTTTATTTAAATGAAAAATCCTTTTCATTGAAATGGATATTCCCTGGATCATCTCCAACCACAAGCCTTGTTAATTTAATAACAACAGAGAATTGCCTGAGACCCAGAGAGAGTAAGGGATTTGTCCGTGGTCCCCAAACTAGTAAGTGTCAGAAGTGAACATTTTGCTCGGGTCTTGCTAACTCTCGAATCCAGGACTGTCTCTCTCTCTGCTATTTCAGAATGTTTCTTTCCTCTACATAAATTAACAATGAACACACATGTGTTGAATTAAATTGAATTATTGAAGCAATACTAATAAAAACAAAAGTAAAGAGTAGCATAAGAATTTGGATAGTTCTTTGGAAGTTATTATCATAAGACATGATCTTAGCAGGGTTGCTTAGAAGTTTGGAATTAACTCGATTCTGGTTTTGATTTGTCTTTCATGAGTTCTTCATCAGTATTTCCAAAATTCTCCGCATCCTTTAGTTTTCTATGACCTTAATAAAGCATTAGGCAAAAACAAATGGTAAGTAGAGAGATTATTTCTGCTGCCATACATAGTTCTGATTAAAGAACTCACGCGGTCATTCTGCATCAGCTATTTTACAAAACGTTCACTTTTTTCTAAATAAAATTATATGAGGAATTTTATATAATTACAACTAAATTACATTTTGTTTTCATCTGACAGTTTTCTCTCCCGATAGAATTTTACAGCTGCAGATGCCGATATCAGATGGAGTTAAGATGATTTTCCTGTAACCTGTCACCATTCTATTTTAGCTGGCTCTCTTATTACATCTCATAAGTCTATGGAAGCAGTGATCCAAACCTGGGTGAGAAGTCTTCCTTTAAATTCACATCAAAATCACATCACATTTCTTGAACTCTTTGGTTTCATGTGGCACTTTACTCTCAAGATATAGAAGTAAATATCAGAATTAGGAATCTCTCTAGTGAATTCAGGGGCAGTTCATAGCTTGTGAGGGGAGCTCATCTCCCACTAGAATGCCAAACTATGAACCCCAACAAAGAAAGGAATAGTACCTCCACCCCTTTTCTATTATCCTATATTATCCAATAAAAGGTCATGGTAGTTGCCCTAGATGAAGCTATTTACTTCAATCAAAAGATTCAGCTGCAGAAAAATCGTCTGGTCTTACCTTTCAATTTATTGAGGAGGAAACTGAGGGCCAAGGAAATTAAATGACCCAAAGTCACAATTAAGATTCAGTTGTAAGTTTTCTGGTTCCAAATCCACTGCCCCACACTGCTCTGGAATAAATAAGTGTCTGTAATCTATCCCCTTCTTTTCCCCCAAAGAAATCTTGACTTTACTGTGTCAATAACTTTTAGACATTTTGTTGAAGTGATGAATTACAAATGGAAAGATTAAGAAATTTTAAAACTTAGAAATCTAAAGAGTAAAAAACAATTCCTTCAGAAGAAATTAAATATCATTGGAATCGCTTGTTTTCCCTTGAATGAATATGGAATTACTAGATCCAAAGTTATATGAAAATTATTGGTGATTTATAACTGATCTTTCCCCCTCTTCTGTGGGATTCCAACAGTGGCATCTGGTGGTCACTATGAATGTGGCCCCTCTATATTTTCGAGTCCATCTATATGTAAATTGTCATTGGCACCATTCCACAAGAATATGGTAGTATTTATACTAGAGCATCAGTCTAAGCTAAGACATTAAGAAATGGTGGAGGGGCAGCAAGGTGCACAGTGGAGAGAATCCTGTCCCTGAAGTAAGGAAGGCCTGAGTTCAAATCCAGCTTCAGACATTTATTATAGCTGTGTGACCATGGGCAAGTCACTTCAATCTGATTGTCTCCCAGAAAATACAAAAAAAGAAGAGAAATGCCATTTGTTTTATTTTAAAGGGTCAATATCCTGGTCTTTCTTTAGCAGAGTAGTAATTACTGTTAAAATACCTCTTCTAACTGCAATTTTTTAAGACTTACTTTACACTTCTATTAATAACAAACTTTCCAATGCCTATAGAATTAAGGACAAAACCCTGTTTGGCATTTAGAGCCTTTTTCAACCAAGCTCTTTCCCAGCCTTATAATGCAGTATTCCCCTTTGAAGGCTTCACAGTCCAGCCCAACTGACCTGCTTTCTCTTCCACACTACACCATGTCCCCCTGCACAATGACTGCCGGCTCCCCATGCCGGGTGTGCTCTTCCCTTCTCACCTTTGCCTTTTAAGCCTTTTTTTTTCAAAGCTGAGCTCAAGAGCCTTCTGCATGGGAACTTTCTCAATATCCATACCTCCGTGACCTCATAATTAGAATGGACTTATTTGACATAGGCTTTCATGTGGACATGTTATCTCCCCAGATAGAATATGAGCTCTTTGAGGGCAAGAACAGCACCATTTTTTGACTTTAAATCGCCAGTGCCTGGCACAGTGGCCAGTATATAGTAAGTCCTTAATAAATGTTTGTTGATTGAGTTGCCTGAATGTACATATATGTAAAATATATGGATACAGCTCAGTTTGCTCTCCAAAATTGAAAACAAGGAAGTCAATAGAAGAGGAAATGGAAGAAAACAACATTCTCTCCATTTGATTTGTTCTCCCTAGTTAATAGAATTGATTTTTAATTATGTTCATGTTTTCTCTTTCTCTTTTGCCTGACAGAATGTCCTTCAGCATCCTGCTCATTAAAAAGCTTTCTGTCACATCTGTACACATATATCTGGAAAAGCAGTCCAGAAAGTAAAACTGTGATATATATTATTTAACTAAATAGAATGTGCATCTTTTATTCTCCCACCTGGCAGAGAAAGCTAAGCAGACACATCCTTTTCTGTAGATATAGAGAACAAACACATAAATGCCAAGGACAAACTGAAGATAACATGCAAAAAAAAAATCAATAGCGTCTAAAGGCTTTTGTTTAATGGTAGAAAGAAGCAAATCTGGTGTGGAAATTGATGGCACTTAGAGTCATTTAAAGTTGCACTGATCAATTCTTGCTAGACATTTTACATGCCGTAGAGTAACTGATAATAACTGAGGGGGATAGATTGGACCCCGCGTAGAGCTCCTGCCGTGATTAAGTGAAATAATAAAGTGTATGTTCTTTCATTCCTTCACTCTACCCAGGAGACCATCACGTGTCAGTGGTAAATATATTGTGATTCACTTAAAATATTAGAGATGAGAAGTTCTGGGTGAATTCTAATTTTGCACTGAAAATGCTTTTTATCACTTAATTGAGGATCTTTTAAAATAGAAGTCCAGTCTTCAAGTCTAGTAAGTTACCTGATCTTCCATTGGATGGAGAGGGATTTAGTTGCAGAGCTGAATGATAGTTGCAAAAAAAAAATTTTTTTTCTCATTCTTCCTGACCTTAGACCCAGTAAGCAACTTTGATTGGGTTCAAAGAATTTTTACTTTTTTAAAAGTTCTTAAAAATTCTTTGTGTCTTTTCATGCCAAGAAATTAAACTCTCTTAAAGGATAGTCACTAGAGAAAAAAAAATGTTTAAAGTTAACAACAAAAGTTAGCCAGGGCTTAATAGATGCTATGGTTGATATATGAAAGAAAGCAACGAGGGAAAATATTCTAGTAGACAGACAATATTTGTCATTTCCTATCTGGACCCATTCCTTCAATACTTGAAAGATCTGTCATGTCATCCATATGGATGCTTTCCTCATTGATGCAAATCTTGACTGTTCTATATCATCATGGTTTGTCTTCAGTGTGAACTTATTACTCATTTTAAATCATAAAAAGTTTTATTATCAGCATTATGCCCCACTTCAGATTTGACTCTTAGAACAAAGAACAGCTGAGCTCTGGTAAAGAATAAAAATCATGTGCTATTAAATATGATCACCTTATTTAAGAAACCCAAAGAAATGACTTTACAGACTGAGACCCATAGTAATAGTTTAACTTCTCCATATACTTCTTCCCCCTTCCCCCAACATGGAGGAGATGGGTTGACTACCTCCTCTGGGTAGCCTTTCAAGTTCCTAAGGCTGCTGATTTTCTCTTCCTTCCCAAATCATTATGTAAACATGTTCTTAATGTCTGTACATTATAAGCATTTAATAAACACTTCTTGAATTGGATTTTGGGGAAAAAAAGATTGACAGATCAATCAAACTTTGCAGTGACAGAAATAAACAAACAGGGAAAATACAAATGTTAAAGACCTTGGTTATGAAGATTTGTAAATAGCTCATCAACCACATGAGGGCACAAAAGTGCCTTAATTAGTTGGGCAGACCCCCATCTGGTATGTGCAAAGGGTTTTTCACAAGAATTGATGCTTAATAAATGACTTTTGAATGAAGCGGGGTATCACTAGGGCATAAAAAAACACCACTGCTTTTTTTATGACTGTAGGTCATGGGATCAGATCTGGGGGGAACTCGGCTTGTACAGAGGAAAAAGTTAAATGACTTCCCTAGGTCACATGAGTAAAAAGAATTATTTGAATGCAGGCCCTTCGGCCTTGAAAGCCAGTGTATTTTCCATTCCTTGTACCATGATGTTTCTGACACTCTGATGAGAACCTTATTAGTGACACTTAATAGTGACATAGAGCAACAGCTTCTAAACCATTGCAAAGTTGGGCAGGAGAGGTTTAGTTTAATTCCAGAGTCCCCATTTTTTCCTTTGATACAGCCTGGTCAGTTTTCCTTGGGGACTAGTGAGGAGATGGAAACAGAAATAAGTCAAATGATCGATGAGTTCCTGCAACTCATGATACCCCAAAAATCCTACTGACCATTTATTTAGAATATTCCTGATTGGTCAATTCAAAAGTCTGCTTTGTCAATTTAGGAGTCCACTTGCTCTAGATTGGGACACCTATCAAAGTACCAGCTCCCTGTGTCTATTTGGTATATACCAAAAAGAATCAGGGCGGGCTATTCAGAACGAGCCTGAAGTTCTGAGTAAAACTGGTGACCCGAGAATCCTGCAACTACTGCCTCATTTCTTAGAACTCTGCAGACCCAACCTTTAGTTTCAACCCAGGTAACTGGGGTAATCAAGGTCACATGCATTCTCAGTGTCCTTTTCCTTTGTTCATTTCCTTTCTAGGGGTAGGGAATGGAATCTCCAATTTAGGAACGCAAGGCATGGGAATCTGGGAGGCAGAATCCAGGCTGGATATTGCAGTCAGTCCTGTATTGCTGACAAAGGGAACAAGAAGTGATCTTCAGGAACTATCTCTGGATCTATCCCAAGAAAGCTGAAATAAGGACTCACTCCACAGGACTGCCGTCTATGAACCAATACGATGGACCAATACGATTCAAGAACTGAACTGAAGTTTTGTACATACTCCCCCAGACACCGAAGTGAAGGGGAGAACATGCCCTGGAAGTATTAGGAAAAACTTTTCCCAGTACTGGAATGGGGTAAAAAAACAAAATCTGTGACTGCCAGTCCCTGCCTCCGGGTTATCCACAAAGTTGGCAGTAAATTGCAGCTATTGTAAATTCAATATCCATCCCCATCCCAAAGAGATGAAGCATTTACAAGTTGTTTCCCAAGGGTAGAAACTCCTCTGTATTTCCAGCACCTAGCCTACATAGTAGGAGTAAATAAGTGATTGTTGATTTATTGATTCTAGATGAGGCTTTAAAATAAAGAAATTTATTTTATATCTGACTCGTAGTATCTCTACAGAAACTTGCACCAATTTAAGATAAAGGAAAAAGAATGGTTCCAAGTTGAGGTGTTCCATTATGAGACACATTCCCTTTTTCCCAGCATACCCTGACAGATGTGGCCTGTAAAGGAGCCATCACCTAATTCCAGTGTTGTCTAGCCTTCCTCCCAGGACCTTTAAACAAATAATACTCCATACCTATCTTAACATGATAGATTCTCACTGTTTCCCCTAAATCAAAGCTTCTTAAACTGTGGGTTGTGATCCCAGATAGGGTCATATAACTGAATGTGGGGGTTGGGAAACTGATTTATTATCAGTAAATATTTGATTTATTTACCAATTTTATAGACCTATAAACCCAGTTACATAAATTTTTTGGGGGGAGAGGTATTTGGAGTTAAGGGATTTGCCCAGGGTCACACAGCTAGGAAGTGTTCACCTAGCTGTCCCCCCCCCATAAAAATTTCTCAAATGAAGAGATTGCAAGTGGCAAAAGTTTAAGAAGCCCTGCTTTAGATGATGTCAAGTATCTCCTAAATATCTCTACTGGAAAGACAAAAGTTGAAAGATGGATCAACCCTTAGGGAAACAGCTTGCTGAGGTCTCTATGGGACTCACTACAGAAGTAATTGAACAATTAGTCTCCAGTCCCTGGTACTTTCTGGGAGATTCTTACACAGTGCTAGCACCATCCCCATGCTACATTATTGTTTCCCATAATCCCTAATTAAGTAAAGTAACTGCTTGGCTATCATGGGAGGTGATGGAACCTCAAAGTCAAGGATCAAGAATTCTTGTTCTAGAGGTTCTTAATCTGGAGTGCAAAGATCCCTTACATTTCTTTTTTTTTTTCTTTTTTCTTTTTGCTGAGGCAATTGAGGTTAAGTGACTTGCCCAGGGTCACACAGCTAGGGAATGTTAAGTGTCTGAGACCAGATTTGAACTCGGGTCCTCCTGACTTCAGGGCTGGTGCTCTACCCACTGTGCCACCTAGCTGCCCCTAATCCTTTACATTTCAAAGGCTCTGTGAACTTGGATGGGAAAAATATTTTGGTCATTGTATTTCAATATCATTGATCTCCCTAATCCTCTGTACTGTTCTGAGAAGAGGCTTCACCAGACTGCCAGAGGGGTCCATAACATAAGAAAGGTTAAGGACCTTTATCCTATGGGAAATGATGTTTCAGATACCAAGTATTCAAGTATGGCAGGAGAGTCACACGGGAGGCTGAATAAAAAACTGGCTTCAGGGACAGGACAAGGCAGGTTCAAGGGTGACCTCTGAGACCACCTGGCTGTATGACCTTGGACAAGTCAATTAACCTTGAAGTAATCCAGGGACCCCTTGAAGATCATCAGTTACTGATAGGTTGCTGATCTACATCAGTGGAGAGAATTTCCTTTGAAATTCCTGTGTCCATGGTCCTTTCCAAGTGTGAAATTCTGTGATTCCGAATCATACTTAATATCATGACACAAGTAAGGGAAGCAATTTTAGAGGTTCAGTGATTAAAATTTAGTTAAAGAAGGAAGTTGTACAATGAGATGATTCAGACGAGTTCCAATGATCTCATGGTGAAGAGAGCCAACTACACCCAGAGAGAGGACTGTGGGAACTGAATGTGGACCACAACACAGCATTCTCACTCTTTTTTTGTTGTTATTTGCTTGCATTTTGGTTTTTTTTCTCATTTTTTGCTTTTTGATTTGATTTTTCTTGTGCAGCAAGATAATTGTATAAATATGTCTGCATATATTGGATTTAACATTTTTTACCATGTTTAACATATATGGGATTACTTGCTATCTAAAGGAGGGGGTGTGTGGAAGGGGAAGAAAATTGGAATACAAGGTTTTCCAAGGGTTAATATTGAAAATTTTTTCCATGCTATCTTTTGAAAATTAAAAAGCTTTCATTTAAAAAACCAAAAAATTAGAAGGAAATTGTAGACTTAGGTACAGAACTAAAGAAAAAACAATAATTGAGATTATAATTCCAAGAGGGCAAGGAAATGAGGACAAAAATACATATTCTTTCTAAACTTTTGGTACGCTTTTACTTCTAAGCTGTGAATCTCATTATCCAAGACCAGAATTATAATAAAAATAATAATAATAGCAATATGGCTGTGCTGCTTACTATATGCCAGGCACTATGCTAAGCCCTTTACAATTACTGTCTCATTTGATCCTCACAACAACCCCATTCTACAGATATGGAAACTAAGTCTGAGAGGGATTAAATAACTTGCCCAGGGTTATCACACAGTTAGTTAATATCTGAGGCTGAATTTGAACTCAGGTCTTCCTTACTCCAAGCCCAGTGCTCTATCAGTTTGTACCACTGAGCTGCCAAGGCATGATCTCCATAAAGAATGCTACCACTTTCTGACAAATGATAAGACTCCGAAAATAAATCAGAGAAAGCCCAAGTGCTCTTTTCAGGAAGGAGATTCTTTTTTTCCCTTCCATATGGATAAAAGCCATGCTTTCTAGATTTATGGCAGTTGTGGCTAAAAGTCTCTGAACATTTCATGAGTCCAAACGGGAGCCAGGGCTGGCAGACCACAGTGGTACAACTTGCCAGCTCACTCTTGCTTTCTAACTGCATCCCTTTGGAACATAGAGCCCATATTTTCATGATGCTGAAATGTATTGCATGGGGATGGGGAAGACTTGCCCAAGACCACCTAGCTGATGGCTGAGGCTAGATTTGAACTGGCTCTAGACCCAGAACTCTGTGCCACCTGCTGCCCCACTGAAATGGCCTTTTAACAGGCTAATTTCCATATTAATGAAGCATGCTTTTCTAATTAATTTGAGCCTGATGGTTGTGAGACTGACTTCAATTTAATTGAACAAATGTCTATTAAGCTTCTGCTAGAAGAATCGTAGTAGATTCAAGAAAATCTGGGTTCAAATGCTGCCTCTTACATCTGACTGTGTGACCCCCAGATACTAAATTGCACTGGATTTCCACCTGCCATCAGTAGAATGAGTTCCTCATGCAGGAGTCCCTTGACCTATGAAAGCATAGGTCTAGATATTGCCTCCTCCAAATGGCAATACGCTGTGTCAAGCAATGGGGAATTAAAAACAAACAGTCCCAGAGCTCAAGGAAGCTTCTAATATACTTGAAGGAGGGGAAGAAGTTACAATGTGTACAGAGAGAGATAAATACAGAGACTATACTAAGTGCATAATTAGTATAAGCAATAAATCATAAAGATGGAAAATTCATGTAACAGCATTGCAAGTAGAAGTGATTTCAAGGGGAAAAGAGGCAGACTTTTCTTTATCTCCAAATTGTGACAAAGACTCTAAATCTAAGAAGCCCCATGAGATTTACACTCACGTCAATCAATTGTAATGATGTGCAGAAAGCAATAAATTTGTCCTATAAAGTTGCCATGGTTATATCGGTTCTGATGCTATGAAATTGTCTGCAAAGATGGTAATAACAGTGTCTTTCTAAAAACACAATTTAATAACCAGCTGTATTATTGATATTATGTAGCCATCTGCCTGCCCACTGAGGCTGTCCTCTCAGCTGTCTGGACTACACTAGTTGGCTGCACCCTTGGTCCCCGCTTCCCCCTTGTTCGGGAGACAGTAAACAAGTCAATAGCAACATTACCTCTTGAAAAGGGCTAGTCAGTCAACTGCCCTATGCATTAATTTACCTCCTGTGCCTCCCTAGACCAAAACTGTCTTCTCTGATTTCTGCAGGGATTTCTGTCTTTTTCTTTTTCTCCTCAGGGCTAACCTCCATGATTGGCATATAATAATGATTAATAAATGCTTTGGTTTTTTTCATTAATTCATTCATTTGTTCATTTAATATTCCCTCTCTCCTGCCTACCAAGAAGTCTCACAACCGGGACCAGCAGACTTTCCCCTTCCCCTTTTCTTCCCCACTGTCTACCTCCCCAGAGGTCCTAGACCCTCAGCATTGGGTAGGGAGGCCTCTGTTCAAGTCCTAACCCTCACATCTCATGGCTGTGGAGCCCTGAGTAAGCTATTGAACAGCTCAACTCCCCAACCAATTCTCAAAGACTGAAGATTGCAGAGCTGATACAGATCTTGCTTGGTAGGAGGCACTTTCTCAGCTCCTCTTGAGGAGGAGTTCCCTATAACCATGAAAGAAAAGGTCCCCTCCATAACTGAAGACAAATTTCTTTTTTTTAAGGATAAAATGTAAGAGACTAGGGGCAGCTAGATGGTGCAGTGGATAGAGCACCAGCCTTGAAGTCAGGAGTACCTGAGTTCAAATCTGGTCTCAGACACTTAACATTCCCTAGCTGTGTGACTCTGGGCAAGTCACTTAATCTCAATTGCCTCAGAAAAAAAGCAAAAAAAAAAAAAATGTAAGAAACTTTTGAGAAAATGATACAGCCTTCTGCAGTTGGGAGGGCAATGCCAAATTTGTCCATGGTCCCAAGAGTCTTCCCAAATACCACCAGGAGAGGAGAGCCTTCATCCCTCAAATCAAGGGTCTGTAGTCAAACATTTTAATTCCCATATGGAATATAATTTTAAAGAATGAAAATGCAACAAAAGATGTTTATCTTTGTGTAGGGAGTCTGCAAATAGTGAAATGATTCCATGATTTTATCCAGCTGAATTCAACCACAGATACTTCCTAAACTGTATCTTAACCCATGATGATATTGAAAATCATGTGTAAAGAAACAATTTTCTCTTGAAATTTCTTCTGTCATCCCATCATATTCCAAATAACCTTTCAATTCATAGTGATTGCTGTCTCTTATTTGGGGGTAATGTTTGAAGCTCCTTTTGTACTTTCCTTTTGTACACTCATTCTTTAGGTGATTCTGAAACAATTTTCCTTGGAACATTTCAAATAGGTTTTCCCCCCTCAATTTAGAGAGTTTAGCATAGTATTTGGCACACAGAAAGTGATTAATAAATGCTTTTTTATTCCTCTAGGAGCTTCTGGCATAGAATTCCCTTATCGAGGCTGATTTTGGACAAGTTTTCATCCATGAAAACTGGTATGTTTCTGTTCAAAATAAAGGCACCATGCATACACAAGTCTTGGTGAGGAGAAGCAGACTTGGATGATCTCCCGTTCATAGAGTAAAAAAGCCAGTTGGCTCCAAAAGAATAGCACTTGGAACTACGCTCAGTGCCTGGATTTTATATTCAATGATACCCTGAAACTTATCATGAAAAGAATGGAAGACAGAGGCTAGGCGGTGCACTAGATAGAAGAGTACCAGCCTTGAAGTCAGAAGGCCCTAAGTTCAAATCTGGTCTCAGACAGCTGTGTGACCTTGGGCAAGTCACTTAACCCCAAATTGCCTCTGCAAAAATAAATAAATAAATAATTAAAACTGAAAAGAGTGGAAGGCAGTAGGAAAGAATAGAAATTCTATGAGAATATGAGATACTCCATAATTCTGGCTTAGTCTTTCGTGTTAAATGATTAACTACAGGTGTGGGAGAAAGAACAGGGGTTCTTTCCCAATCATGAAATTGGTCAGATGATTAAAATATAGCTATATGTGTTTATTTATTTGTGTATGCATATATAAATTTAAGGTCTAAATGACAGACCAAGAGCTTAGTTCAAATGATGAGAAGTAATTATAGATAGAATTTTTCAGTATCAGAAAGTTAAAGGTAAGTTCCCGAGCTTTGATTTCCAGTAATGGAAGAGAGGCAAAATATGGTCTCTTTTAATCAAAATAATTTTTTACAGTTAGTATTACATCCCTAAGATAATTAAAAGTTTTCCAAAGATCTTCCATGGGGTTTTGCATTTTTTTCAAAAACAAATTGCTCTTGTTGGTGGAGCTGTGAACGGATACAGCCATTCTGGAGAACAATTTGGAGCTATGCTCAAAAAGTTATCAAACTGTGCATACCCTTTGACCCAGCAGCATTTCTATTGGGCTTATATCCCAAAGAAATCATAAAGGAAGGAAAAGGCCCCACATGTGCAAGAATGTTTGTGGCAGCCCTTTTTGTAGTGGCTAGAAACTGGAAATTGAATAGATGCCCTTCAATTGGAGAATGGCTGAATAAATTATGGTATATGAATATTATGGAATACTATGACCAGCAAGATGATTTCAGAGAGGCCTGGAGAGACTTACATGAACTGATGCTGAGTGAAATGAGCAGAACCAGGAGATCATTATACACGGCAACAACAGTACTATATGACGATCAATTCTGATGGACGTGGCTCTCTTCAACAATGAAATGTTTCAAACCACCTCCAATTGTTCACTGAAGAAAGCCATAAACACCCAGAGAGAGGGATGCGAAATGTGGACCACAACATAACATTCTCATACTCCTTGATTGATGTTTGCTTACATTGTGTTTCCTTTATCTGATATATCGTTTGTGTAGATAAGATTTGTCTTGCACAGCAATGATAAGTTTGGAAATATGTATACATATATTGGATTTGCCAATATTTTAACATAATTAACATGTAGTGGATATCCTGCCATCTAGGGGAGGGGTGGGGAGTTGGGGGGAAAAAATTTGTAACGGAAAGCTATGTAAGGGTTATTGTTGAAGAATTACCCACACATATGTTATGCAAATAAAATTAAAAAAAAAAACAAATTGCTCTGAATACATTTCTATTTCTTGGATCTCCCAATAACTAGACTGTTACCAAGACCCTACATATGGTGTTTCTACAATGGTAGAACCTGTCAGAGCTTCCACTTTATTAACATCACGGTTGGGAACCCAGGGTTGCTTTCTTCCCTGGCAACCAAGTGGCAGGAGAACCAATGAGGAACTTCAAAGAGCAAAATATTGGTTGTGGGACAAGAGAAAGAGAAAACAGGTGGACAGAAGAAAGACTGCCAGGCGAAACCCTCATGATGTCATGAGAAAATGAGTAAGATCACAGACACATTGGATGGACCCTTTGTGGCAAACTCTTAGAAGAACGTGGACATAAGTCACCCAGGATGGACAGAGAAAGATGGAAGTCTAAATCCCTAAAGAAAACCTCCTAGAACTTTCTGACTATTATTTATCAATCATATACATTATCAAATAGTATTTGGCAACTCACAGTTCAATGTGGGTACAATGGAAAATGTAAATTTCATATGCCAAAGGAGAAAAAAACTATCCTGAACACAAGAACGCCATCTTGGCTGCCCCAAGAATGGCACATGATCCTTATGAGTAGGAAGTGAAAAAAAAAATGTTGATATCATAAGATCATAGATTTCAAGCTTGAACACCTCCTACTCAAATATCTTCAATGACTCCCTACTGCCTCTAGGAAGAAGTATAGAGTCTTCTATTTGGCACTAAAGATTATAGAGAAGGTGGAATAATAGAGGGAATAATATTGTGGAGAAGACAGGAAGATATGGTCTTCAGCATGTAGGGACCTTTGTGGAAGGGTCGCTTCTTCATGAAAGAAGTGAAGGAAATCACAGAGGAATGACTGCCTGAAATGCTATCAGGAGGAGTCGAGAAGAAGGAGCTCTGGGTGAGTAGCTCAATTTATCCAATGAAGTAAGGGCCAAGAGCCTTGGCTGAGAAGGGAGAAGGGAGTCAGTGGCACAGGAGAGTACAGGAACAAAGAGCTTTGGAACAGTCTCTCCAGAGATGAGTAGGCAGTGACTGGATTAAAGCAGAGCGCCTCGCTGCAGGCATGTGACATCTGAGAGCTTTACCTGCACCCACAGGCTTTGGGCATCTCCAGCACGGATGCCCACGAGGGCAGGCAAGCCTCAGCCTGTTCCCATTCTGCACCTGGTAGGGCCCATTCTGGCAAACTTCACCAAAACAGACCATTTTCATCAATACTGTCAAACTGTCCAGGAGATTTATTTCCTGAAAGAGCCACACAATTGTTCTGCAGCACCCAGGTTTTTGAATTGTTATTCACCAGCCCCCTAAAATGCCACTTCACGTTGAAATACCAAAGCCATCCATCAGAAAACAAACACCTCAGCCAAATACATTTACTCAGGAAAACCTTTGGTTCTTTTCAGTTAGTTTACGCCAGGTAGAGATGGCCAGGGCCATAACTAGCAGGGGCAAGTGGGAGTCCCATGTTATGGTCAATATGCCTTCAGCGGGGCACGGTAAGGGGCTACTGGCTGGGAGGGCTGCTCGCCCATGATGGCCATCCCATCTGATTCAACCAGAGATGAACTGATCTGGTTTTTCTAACTCCTTGCTAAATTATGTCTAGTCCATCAGTCTCACTGCTGGACTGATCTACTGCTTCCTTCCCCTAGAAAAAGTCAGTTCTCATCACCATCTGACTGACATTTCATTCTCTTCTCTTCTTTCCTTAATGATTCTGAATTGCTTTAAGAATAGATGTTATTGTAGTGGACTTCCTGCCATCTAGGGGAGGGGAGGGGACTGGGGGTAAAAGTTGTAATGGAGAGCTTTGTAAAGATCAACGCTGGGGAACTACCCATACATATGTTATACAAATAAAAAGCTTTAATTTAAAAAAAAAAAAGAATAAATGTTATTCTGGGCATCCCCTTTGACCCAGAAGTGCTTCTATTGGGCTTATATCCCAAAGAGATCTTAAAGGAAGGAAAGAGCCCCACATGTGCAAGAATGTTTGTGGCAGCCCTTTTTGTAGTGGCAAGGAACTGGACACTGAATGGATGCCCATCAATTGGAGAGTGGCTGAATAAATTATGGTATATGAAGGTTATGGAATATTATTGTTCTGTAAGAAAAGGCTTACAGGAACTGATGCTGAGTGAAGTGAGCAGGACCAGGAGATCATTATACACAGGAACAAGACTATATGATGATCAATTCTGATGGACGTGGCTCTCTGCAACAATAAGGTGATTCAAACCAATTCCAATTGTTCAGTGATGAAGAAACCCATCTATACCCAGAGAGAGGACAGTGGGATTTGAGTGTGGACCACAACATAGCATTTTCACTCTTTTTGTTGTTTGCTTGCTTTTTGTTTTCTTTCTTGGTTTTTTTTTCTTTTTAATCAGATTTTTCTTGTACAGCAAGATAACTGTATAAATAGGTTTGCATATGTTGGACTTAATATATAGTTTAATATATTTGACATGTATTGGACTACCTGCCATCTGGAGGACGGGGTAGAGGGAAAGAGGGGAAAATTTGGAACACAAGGTTTTGCAAGGGTCAATGTTGAAAAATTATCCATACATGTTTTGTAAATAATAAACTTGTTAAAAAAAAGAAAAAGAAAAATTACCCCTGCATATGTTTTATAAATAAAAAGTTTTAATAAAAAAAATTCATAAAAATAAAGATGAGAAAAAAAATAATTCCAGAGAAATCAAATCCAAAGAAAACCCTCTTTTTCAGAAGTGAGATGGGCCTTCATCCCTCCTATCTTTGCAAAGGTGGGAAGGGGGAGGCCTGTGAACACAGAGCATTTACTAAATTTGAGTGTGTGTGTGTGTGTGTGTGTGTGTGTGTGTGTGTGTGTGTGTGTAATATAATGGCAGTGATTTTTGCCAAACATTCTGACTTTTTTATTCTTCATTACTTATAAGGAATGATTTTCTTGGTTGAGGAGAAGGACAGATATTTCAGGAAATTAAAGGGGCAAAAAAACAGAGGGAACACAAAAACTGAGATCACTTTTTACAAATACAAATATTTTATTTTTTCCCTGGAAAAAAAAAACCATTTAGGTCCAACCAAAAGTGTTTCAGCCTGCTGCAGCCCATGTCGTTCCTTCACTTGTACAATGCTTGCCTATGTGGCAAGAACTCAGCTACCTTTGAATATGAAAAGCACCTGAAATTTTCCATCTTTTAGTACAGAATTTTAATAATTGGTACAACACAACAGCATGTTTCACAAATGAATATTCCCAAATGCAACCCTGCAAAATATAATTTGGTACAGTTGAACAAGCAGGCATAGTGCTGTTCGAAGCTGAGCAACTGAGAACAAGGTAAGAGGAGGGGTCACAGGGCACCGGGATGACAGGCGGACCCATTACACAGGAGAAGTTAAGCGAGCTCTGCTCGGCTCACCACACAAGGTCCCACGGAGGAGTCCGCTCAGGCCCCCCCAGACACTCCCCGAGGTGGCTGTCACCAGCACGGCACCCTTTCTGCCACTTGCTGAGATTCCTCCAGGGAGGCCAGTGAGGCTTGTGACAGAGAATCTCGCCTCTTCTCCTTAAAACTGTCCTGTCAAAACTCACTTGGTGCCGGTCCCCGGGGACGGTCCTGTCTGAACCCCGCCACAGCTGCTGGGGCTCCTGAAGCTCCAGGGAAAGGAGATTAACTCCCTCCTTGGTGAGCCACGGCCACTTCCTAGCCAAGCCCCTCTGAGGCTCAGTTTCCTCCTCTGCACTTTATATTCTCTGACTATGAAAAAGACCTGAAAACCGTTCTTGAAGAACTGCTTTACATGATCAGCATATTCTGGAAAAGTTCTAAGTTCAACTATCTTCTAAGACGATGCAGTCCAACTCAATTACAAATAAGGACACGGCAGGGCACAGACAGACTAAGCTAGAAAACCATATATTCACATTATGTATGCTCTATGTACTTTTCATTATCTTGTTAAATATTACATTTTAGTCTAGTTGGGGCAGTGTATTTGACACTGCTGCTCTAAACGATCGGAAAGCCTGCTCCTTAAAAGCAGCATTTTGTAGTCAATAGCCACCCCTAATGTAGCTACTGCCCGATCCAGATTGTCACATTATGTTTCCTGACCTAGGGGCCACATGTAAGAACCAACATTTCCCTGACTTTCGATTTCACCCGAATCCCGGCCCAGTATCTCTCCACAGGAGAAACATCCAGCTAGAACCCCCCAAAATCCCACTATCGTTCCCTGACTAGATTCATTTTTTCTCCCTTCAATTCAGTACAAGAAAAAAAAAATAACCCAGAATAAAGAGATGACGTACCAAGCTGTTAGTGCAAACTGTCCAGGGGTTCAACATGAAGAGAAAAATAATGGAAATATTCACATATCTGCAAACTATTAACTCTTCATTTAAATCACTTATTTTTAACTTCCTGCTATAAATATTGATTTTTTTCTTAGAATGTAGCTAAGAAAAAAAAACTCTAAGTATGAGGTTATGCTCACTTGGCTGATGATAATTTAATTGTTCCAATGTCTGGAACAACATACATTCTGGACAGTAGTTGCTACCTATTTTCAAGGTTACGCTTTTGCAAATGAAATATTTAAATATACAGCAATCTCTCTGTAGATATTCTGGCAAATAGTGCAAATAAAGACATTCTTTGGGTCATGATTTTAAAACATTCTCAACATCATATCCTATTCTCTATTGACAATTAGGTAACAAAATATAATACTGTAAATATACACATTTCCCAACAGCATTAGTTTAACATTTGAGTTATGTCTGCTGAAAAGATGGAAAAACAAAAATGATTCAATTACAGTATTTTCCACTCGTCCAAAAGTTGTATATTTCTACTTAAATAAATATAGAAATCGGCTCCTATGTCTTTTGAATGGTTTTAGCTTCACCCCAAACACAAGAACTTCCTATTCCACCCACTTGATTATTATAAAACAACTACGGTGCCATGATAAATACCAGCAGAGGCTGACACTTGCCTGAAAACAACACATCGACCGTCTCTTTAAATTATATACAGAAGGGAAGGTTCCGTGGATCCCACGCGCTCCTGGGAAAACCCCGTGTAGACCGTCTATGCCGGTGATGGCTTCTGCCCAGGCCAGAGAGAGTCCACAGGGCCCCTGGGAGGGGAGCTGAGCTCCAGAGCACGAGGGGGCCCACAGGACTCTCGGGCCGCTATCTGATGTGGCCCGATGCGTTGATCCTCTTGCTGGGCATCCCCGGCAGCAGGTGCCCGCTGGTGCCGTTGGTGATGTTGGCGGCCGAGTCGCTGACCCCGATGTAGTCCACCCTGCTCTCCAGCTTCACCAGGCGCTGTAAAATGTCGTCCAAGAGGACGGCAATCGTTCTTTTCAAATCAGCTGGGAAAGGAAAAGACGGACCAGATGAGAACGGGGGATAAAGTGACTAGATGAGTCCCCCGATGTCCTGGTGGCACAGCCAGGGCATTCACGTCCTCTGCCGAAATCTCTGATGGCGCTGGGGGCACCTGGGAGGAGGCAGGCGACCCTGGACATCCCTACCCTAGAGGAGACTCAGTTCCCTTCTCTGTAAAACACAGGGTTTGACTAGATGGTGTCTGAGGCATTTTCTACTCTAGATCTATCATCCTATATGACTTTTTCCCAATGTTTGACTGTGTTTAGACCAATTTAATTTTGCACTTGGTTGAAAGGCCCACAAACGAGTCCTTTAATTATTGGCTTTCTTGGCCAGAGAAGCTGGTCATGAGGACTCGAGGCAGACCACAGGAACAGGTAAAATGAGTGATCAGGCAGCCAAGTATAAAGGAGATTCGAGTTCAGTGGGACCCGAGGCAGAGGACTTGGGGCGCCATGCTAGTCTACTGCAAACAGCTGGGGTGGGGAGCTGTTAGGAGGGAGAGGCCGAGGCCTTAAAGCTGAAAAGGCCCTGTCCTGTGGGGACCGGTTCTGACCCAGGGAAGGAGACAATCTTTCCAGGACTCTTCTGAAGGAGAGGGGATCATCCTGGCAGGTCTAACTCCAAGGCTGGCCCTCCACGGGTTTTGTGTCCCCAGGATTAGGCCCGGGACGAAGCTGCTCAGGAATACCATCATCATCCTCATCATGCTAATTAATACCATCTCCCTTCTCCAAAGTCTTGTCCATTAGCTTCCCTCTCTCTCTCCTAAGATAGGCAGGCTCCTGGGCCCTGACCAGAAGCTTTACTGACAAAATCAACAGTCACTAAACAACTTCTGTTTCCACACAGATTAAGTTTACCCAGAACAAAGCTCCAGAGCATCTTCTCTCCAAAAAGAGAAAAAGGGAAAGTGAAGTTCCTTTAAAAAGTAGGGCAGAACAAGGGAAAGTCAGGAACTATATGAACTAAACTACAAAACACTTTCCACACAAATAAAATCAGACCTAGTCAATTGGAAAAACTTAAAATGCTCATGGGTAGGCCGAGCGAATATAATAAAAATGACAATACTACCCAAACTAATCTACTTATTTAGTGCCATACCAATCAAACTCCCAAGAAATTATCTTACAGATCTAGAAAAAATAGTAGCAAAGTTCATTTGGAAAAACAAAAGGTCAAGAATTTCAAGGGGATTAATGAAAAAAAAGGTTGACGATGGTAGACTTGCTGTACCAGATCTAAAACTATATTACAAAGCAGCGGTCATCAAAACCATTTGGTACTGGCTAAGAAATAGAGCAGTCGATCAGTGGAATAGGACAGAATCACAAGACAAACTAGGCAATAACTATAGCAATTTAGTCTTTGATAAACCCAAAGACCCCAGCTTCTGGGATAAGCACTCACTATTTGACAAAAACTGCTGGGAAAACTGGAAACTAGTGTGGAAGAAATTAGGGCTTGACCCACACCTAACTCCACATACCAAGATAAGATCTAAATGGGTTCATGATCTGGATATAAAGAGTGATACTATAATTAAATTAGAGGAATGTAATATAGTTTACCTCTCAGACCTATGGAGATGGAATAAATTTATGTCCAAAGAAGAACTGGAACTCTTAATTGAAAACCAGATAGATAACTTTGACTATATTAAGTTAAAAAGTTTTTGTACAAACAAAATCAATGCAGACAAGATTAGGAGGGAAGCATCAAATTGGGAAATCATCTTTACATTTAAGGGTTCTGACAAAGGTCTCATCTCTAAAATATATAGAGAATTGTCTCATATTTATAAAAATTCAAGCCATTCTCCAATCAATAAATGGTCAAAGGATATGAACAGACAATTTTCAGAGGATGAAATTAAAACTATTTATAGTCATATGAAAAGGTGCTCCAAATCACTATTGATCAGAGAAATGCAAATCAAGACAACCCTGAGATACCACTTCACACCTGTCAGATTGGCTAAAATGACAGGAAAAGTTAATCATGAATGTTGGAGGGGATGTGGGAGGGCTGGGACACTGATGCATTGTTGGTGGAGCTGTGAACGGATACAGCCATTCTGGAGAACAATTTGGAGCTATGCTCAAAAAGTTATCAAACTGTGCATACCCTTTGACCCAGCAGCATTTCTATTGGGCTTATATCCCAAAGAAATCATAAAGGAAGGAAAAGGCCCCACATGTGCAAGAATGTTTGTGGCAGCCCTTTTTGTAGTGGCTAGAAACTGGAAATTGAATAGATGCCCTTCAATTGGAGAATGGCTGAATAAATTATGGTATATGAATATTATGGAATATTATTGTTCTATAAGAAATGACCAGCAAGATGATTTCAGAGAGGCCTGGAGAGACTTACATGAACTGATGCTGAGTGAAATGAGCAGAACCAGGAGATCATTATACACGGCAACAACAGTACTATATGACAATCAATTCTGATGGACATGGCTCTCTTCAACAATGAAATGTTTCAAACCACCTCCAATTGTTCACTGAAGAAAGCCATATACACCCAGAGAGAGGGATGCGAAATGTGGACCACAACATAACATTCTCATACTCCTTGATTGATGTTTGCTTACATTGTGTTTCCTTTATCTGATATATCGTTTGTGTAGATAAGATTTTTCTTGCACACCAATGATAAGTTTGGAAATATGTATACATATATTCGATTTGCCAATATTCTAACATAATTAACATGAAGTGGATATCCTGCCATCTAGGGGAGGGGTGGGGAGTTGGGGGGAAAAATTTGTAACAGAAAGCTATGTAAGGGTTATTGTTGAAGAATTACCCACACATATGTTACGCAAATAAAATTTAAAAAAAAAATAAATTAAAAAAAAGTAGGGCAGAATCCCCTGAAGTGAGACCCAGGAGGTACTTTCCCCTTTATACTCAGCATAAACTGGGAGAAAGAGATGACAACTTGGTCCTTACTCTCCACTCCGGCCAGTCTCTCTCTTATGGAAACTAGAAAAGGAAAAAGTCAAGAAACTCCTGGCTCCAGAAGACCCCAAAGGATCTCCCTGCCAAAGAAGTTCAAGAAGGACTCAGACACCACGCTGCCACTCGGCCTGAGTTAGAAAGGAGCTCCACGTAAGAGTGAGGTAAGAAGAAGCTATTAAAGGAAAATGGAGCAATTAGTAAGAAAGAAAATCCTATTTGTATCTTGGAAAGTTTGACTTAACAACACTCCAAAGTGCAATTAGCTTGGAATGAACGGTTTTAATAAAGCTGTCTTTCCATAGACACTGAGGAAATTGGTCTCAGCATAGCGAGCTTGAGCAAAGAGCCACCTTTTCTGTCTTCAGGACAAACGCTTTTACTCCCCCAGACTTCATGGATCCCCTGTACCTGTCATGCCATGAGCTAAAAGCGCACTGGGGAAGAAGGAGCTGAAGGAACAGCCCGTAGGTATCACTCCTGAAGCCTGGGCCCTACGGTACGTGAAGAGAAGAGACGGGTCCCTCCCCTCCAGTCCACCAGAGAACAACCCGAGTCATCCCCAGCCAGAGGAAGGAAGGCTATCATGAGCCGGGGCCAGCTGGCCCAGGGATCTTAGTTGAGCCCGGCTCAGCGTAGGGCGGTCTGGTCTGCTTCAAGATCCCGGGGCCTTGATCTGCCTATAAGGCACCCATGTGTGTATTAAGCACTGGCTATCTGTACAGCCTGTGGTGAGGCACTGGGAAGGGAGAAAATAAAGATGCATGAGAAAGAAAGACCCCAGGGGCCAGGAGCAAGGGCCTAGCAGAAGGAGGCAGGCAGAGGAATGAGCCGATTGGTCTGAGGAGGTCTCTGCCTTCTTCTGTAAGGGGGGGCACCAAGAGCAGACCATGAGCTGGAGATGGAGAGGAAGGAAGGAGCCTTTGTCTCTTCTGCTCTGCTGGCGAGGCAGCTGGAGACCTGGAGAGAGAGGGCAAGTGCCTTTTGGCTGCTGAACTGAGGGAGATAAGGAGTCAATAAAGTAGCAGAAGAGGCTCGCCTGAGGTGATTCTGCACCCAGGTTTATGGCGGGCAAAGTCAGAGTCAGCAAACCAGAAACACCTCGGCAAGAGGAGACAGGAGAAAGGGGATGGTGATGGGGGACCTAAAGGCAGGATGAGGAAAAGGAAAACCAAACTGTACCGTCCGTGTGGGAGCGGGATAGTTATTGGAGTTCCTGAAGAGGAGAACCCCAAAATCAGAACCACTCTCCAAGCTGGCGGCGTCTAAGATAGAATCATACTGGGGTTTCTGGGGGTGGAAGACATTCAAGAGTTCGGTGATCAGGGGCTGTCACCATGATTACTGAAGTCCATGGACTGACTGGGGAAAAGGTCAGAAGTCAAGGACTGAAGTCACTGAAAAAGAGAAAGATCCATAAGACAGTATGGAGCTAGGTGGGGAAACCGAGCCTCATGGACCTCAAAAATCTCATTTAGAAATGGTGATCTGCAAGTGGCTATGGAGAGTCACCTCTCCCTGGCCTTGTAAGCCAGAGCAGTGGGAGAAAAAGTGGCCACTAGGGGAAGGGACTGTAAGCAATGTGGTGTCCCAGGGAGAGCCAGGGCTCTGTTACATCAAGGCGCAGGGGTGGGGGAAGGGAGACATTTAGTTGAAAAGTTCAAGAACATAAAGGGTGGGTTGTGGACCACAAAGTGGGGGTTCCAAAGGGCACAGGGGCTATTCAGACAAGAGGTGATGTGAGCTTGGGTAAGACAGAGAAGGAATAAGGGGGGGAATGGCATACAATGGGCCTGGTCCCCACACCTAAGACAAGTGAGCTGGCTTCCTGGGATTGGAAAGGCAGCGAGTGGCAGACAGTGGAGAGAGCACTGGATCTGGAACTCAAGGACCAGAAGCTTTTGTTCTCCCAGTGGTACCATGGGCAAATCTCTTTCCAGCTATGAGCCTCAGTTTCCTCACTAGTAAACACTCAGTGGCCTTTGAGGCCATACTGACTTTAGATCTAGGACCCCCCAGCAGCAGGACCACCATTCTTGGTCTTAAATTATGACATTTTTATCAACCTTCACAACTTAAAAAATTCTGCTTTATAGGAAGATTTCATCTGAAACACAATCAATTCAATTATGTATATAAATACAATGCTGTGGAAATATTCAAGTCTTAATAATTCAGAGCCCACTTAGAATTCATGAGTAAATCACACTTGAGTTGGACTGGGGTAAAAATTCATCTTCCCATAATCTATGAAAGGTTATTTTGCTAAACAAATTATGTAAATCAGACTACAGAGGGACTTCTCAGCCTCATTAAAATTTTTAAACACTTTTCAAGTTTCCATAGGAGCAGACTATTGGCAGAAAATGTGCTTGTTACAATCACTAAGGCCAGCAGAACTGAAAGAAAGACCACAATGAGTAGATTTGAGTCAACAGATGTGCTTTGTATCCCGGCTCTACCAGGCACTTCCTTGCCATCCTCCCAGCCAAGCACCCTGTGGACCCCTGGACCTCCTGACACCATGGCCTAAGTGACCAACTGCCCAGACCAGGGCTGGCAGATACAGCCATCCTCAAAGCCTGCTTCACAGCCAGCTAATCGTCACTCTGGCTGATGCCAGGGGAGATACTGCTCCCATTATCCTGCCCACTCTGATTATTCCACTCTGATTCTACTCTGATACTGGGAACAATAATGAAATCAATGATTATCAGGATAGGTAGTTAATTGGATTCCCCCATGGTTCTAATTCAACCCCTCACTCCACCCCTAGTGCCCTGCAAACCAAATCCCTTTTCCGGCTGCCCCTCCTAGGTCTCTCCCACTATTAGAAAATAAATCTTTGAGGGAAGGGACTATCTGACTTTTTTTTTACCTCCAAATACGTGCAGTTGGCACATAGTAGGCACTAGATACTTGGGGAAATGTCAACAAAAAAGAATGAAAAATGGAAACTAGCCACTCATTAAAATGATTGAGGTCGGGCAGAGACAGGAGAATGCCCATCTTTTTCTCTTCAGGAGCAGGGGATTCTGGGTGAAGATGCTGCCAAAGACTGGAAAGGTAAGTTTGCTTCATTTCACACTGAACTAATAGCTTTAACATTTTTTTGATTCTTTGTTGTAGGAAGACTTGAGGATCAGAGATGAGGCGGGTTTTTTTAATAAATCAAGGTGATTTAAAAACCAAAATTACAATTAAATATAAAATTCTGTAAACATTTGTTTATTAGCATAATTAGATATTTTGGTTGAAAAGGACAGGCTTCCAGTAAGTAAAAGAAAATCGTGAACACTAGCAGATAGGACTTGATCACCTAATCTGCTTAATTATAGTTTAAAAAAAAAAAAGGTTTAATGAGAATAAATGACAGGCCCCTTAATCCCACAGCTAATCACAAACTGACTAAAAATAGTAATACCATAATCCATTATTGCCAACTACTATTTAGGTATCAGATCAGTAAACAACAGGATTAAGTGTGAAAGGGCCAAAGAAAATTGAATTCACATAATGGTAAATAGGGATTTCAAGATGTACCACTATAAAATGCCTATTTTTGTCAATAATGATATTGTGACATCACATCTTACTAGTTATATGGAAGAAACCACTAGAGGAAACATGATTATCACTGTGTGAAATACTAATATTAACATCTAAGCCTTAGTCTCTCAGCATGCAACATCATTTTATTATAAAATGGAAAACCTAATTAGGAAAGCAATAGTTTGGTGATTTGAATATACCGTGGTTTCCAGGTAAATATAATTCCTATTTTAGTTCTCTGCTCTTCCATGAATACATATATACAGCCTTTCTCCCTTCCGGTCACGAGTGGAGCGACTCCAACAAAGGGAACGAATTCTGAACGAAGCTAAGATTTCAGTTCCCTCATGTAGCCATAGATCTGAGTGTGACCAAGCACACCAAAGAAGCCCGTGAGCCACTCAGATCAAACACTGTGTGCATGAGAGGGAAGCCTTATTCCAGGCTGCATTTTGCCAAGTGGTTAAATCATGCTACTTTCCAAAAGAAGCCCAACAATCTCACTTTGCCTAATGTGAGTCCTTGGATCAACTTTCCTTAAGCTGCTCGCTTTGAATGCAAAGCCTACTTTCATTTTCTCTGTTCTGTCGACCAGATTTCTAAGCTGGTTTTCCCCACCTGTAGAGAAGATGTCCTCCACCAGCTGTTCTCCAAACAAACACTTAACAATAGCACGGTCACTCAGCATTCACCTAACACTGTTTTCTACAGCTTCTGTGACTTTTAAAACTCAGTATAAACAGTTTTTTCAAAAGGAAATTTCAGCAGATTGTATATAAAATGGACTATTTTTTTTAAGTTTACTTGCAAGAAGGCAGCCTGCTTGTACCCAAGGTAAAACTATACTATAAAGTGGCAGTCATCACCACTCTAAGAAAACAGAGTAGTTGATCAGTGGAATAAGTTAGGTTCACAAGACACAATAGTCAGGGAATCTAGTAAACTAGTGTTGATAAAGCCAATGATTCCAGCTTCTGAGGTAAGAACTCACTATTTGACAAAAATTGCTGGGAAAATTGGAAAACAGTATGGCAGAAACAAGGTATTGACTAAAACCCAATACCCTACCCAAGATAAGAGTTCATGACTTAGACATAGTGATACTATAAATAAATTAGGAGAACAAGGGATAGCCTACCTCTCAGAGCTGTGGAGAAGGAAGGAATTTATGGCCAAAGAAAAACTAGAGAACATTATGAAATGCAAAATAGATAATTTTGTTTACATTAAATTAAAAAGCTTTTGCACAAACAAAACCAGGGAAGCCAAGATTATAAGGGAAGTGGAAAGCTGGGAAACAATTTTTACAGCCGGTGTTTCTCATAAAGGCCTTATTTCTAAAAAATATAAAGAACTGACTCAAATTTATAAGAATATAAGTCATTCCCCAACTGATAAATCATCAAAGAATACGAATAGACAATTTTCAGATGAATTAAGGCCATTTTTAGTCATATGAAAAAATGTTCTAAATCATTACTGATCAGAGAAATGCAAATTAAAACAACTCTAAAATATCATTTCGTACCTCTTAGATTGGCTAAGATGAGAGGAAAAAATAATGACAAAAGTTGGAGGGGATGTGGAAAAACTAGGACACTAATACATTATTGGTGGAATTGTGAACTGATCCAACCATTCTAGAAAGCAATTTGGAACTCTGCCCAAAGGGCTATCAAACTGTGATACCTTTTGATCCAGCAGTGTTTCTATTGGGCCTATATCCCAAAGAGATCTTAGAGGAGGGAAAGGGCCCCACATGTGCAAGAATGTTTGTGGCAGCCCTTTTTGTAGTGGCTAGAAACTGGAAACTGAAGGGATGCCCATCAATTGGAGAGTGGCTGAATAAATGATGGTATATGAATGTCATGGAATATTATTGTTCTGTGAGAAACGACCAGCAGGACGATTTCAAGAGAGGCCTGGAGAGACTTGCATGGACTGATGCTGAGTGAAATGAGCAGAACCAGGAGATCATTGTACACGACAACAATAAGATCATACGATGATCTATTCTGATGGACGAAGTTCTTTTCAACAATTAGGTGATTCTAGACAATTCCAATAGACTTGGGATGGAAAGGGTCATCCACATTCAGAGAGAGAACTATGGAGACGAAATGCATAGTATTTTTACTTACCTTCTCTTAGCCTCAATTTTCCCCTCTATAAAATGGGAAAACTCAGAGTATCTTCTTCACCAGCTTATTGGGCTAATCATATGAGATCACACATGAAAAGTGGTTTGTTACTTTGAAAGTGCTCATATGTTGGCTAAAGTTAAAATCTGCTAATTTACTTTATGGTAAGGACCTTCCAGAAGGACCAAAAAGGAGATACATATATATGTAGCTACACATGTGTACATACATTCAAGTTGAATGGAGAATGAAAAAGGTAAGGAGACCAAGGAACTCTGCCCTGTCCTGGCTCTCTTGTAAATACTGACGAAGTCCCCGTTGTGCTCAGGATGAGACAGACCAAGGGATGCTAGTAGTCAACAAAACTGAATGGCTCTTGTTCCCAGAAAAATATGGGGTACTGGGTAAGTTCTTACCCTCTCTTAGCCTCAATTTTCTCCTGTATAAAATGGGGAAAATCCTAGTATCTTCCTCACCAGCTTGTTGGGCTGAAGTCATGCATGTAAAGTGGTTTGCAAATTTGAGAGTGCTCACATGTTGCCTATTGTTAAATCCACAAATTTACTTGATGGAAGGACCCTCCAGAAAGGCCAAAAAGAGATACATATAGATGCAGAAACATACCCACAATTTAAAAAAACCAATGAACATGACTTAAATACCCGCCACATGCCAGGCAATGTGCTAAGCATAGGGAGCCCAAAGACCAAATCAGAACGATCCTACCCTCCCCTAGATGTTACCTTCTATCAGGAGAAACAAGGGGGAACAACATGGAACCAAACTATGTGCAAGGAGGGCCCAAGCAGGCCAGGGATCTGGGCAGGCCAGGGATCTAGAAGGCGGCTAGAGATCTCACCGGCCAGTCCGATTGGCCTGGGAAGTAGAGATCATCAGCCTACAGAGGCTGCCTGGATGTGGTCCTGGGGGCCTGAGGAGAAGCAGAGGCTAACCTGTCTAATCAATGCTTTAGGAGAGCCCCTAGCAGCTGCATGAGGGGCTGAGGCCGCGAGAAAGCCGCCTCCACTGGGGGTAACCTTAAACAGAAGGAAGGGAACGATGGGAGCCATCATGGGGCCTGATGAGACATGACTGGGCAGTGAGCTGGAGGGGGGTGAGGGGGGCTGAGAACAGCACTCAGACTATCAAGACAGAAGAAGGATGCTGGGAAACAGAGGAAAATGTCAGGAGAAAGCTTCCTAGCACTGGGCTGCCTGCATGTGTGAATGCCCACAGAAGCCCCTGCACACGGCGGGCTGTCGGTGGGCCAGATCATCCATTAGCGTCCACAGCAGCAGAAGCGAGTCATTGAAGGGCAGGAAGAAAAATGGGTGGGCTTTCTTTGGGCCCTATCTGGCCTGGGAGAGGCAGTGAGTAAAAATTACTGGTGCGACGATAAAACTGCGCAGCCAAATCTCAATAATCTCCCACCGGAGAATAAGCTGTCCAAGATAAGCAGCAGCTGGGGCTCTGTGCACCCAAACTCATTTTCATGCATTTAAAAACTCTGCCGCTTCCTGCCTGCCTACACTGGAACATGGGCCTGGGCAGGATTGAGACTTTCCTCGCCTCCCCGACCAACGCCTTTCTCCAACAGTGACAGTCTGAGCCTGCGTCTACACTGGCTGCCATCCAAGACAGTCATATGGTCTCTGCCAGCCCCAGGGTGACTAGAAAGGGACACGTTTTGGGATTTCCTCAAGGACTTTCTGCAGAATCTCAGAGTGGCTGCAATCTTCACCGGGGAAGGCAAGTCCATGTCTACAAAATCACCATGGAGAAAAAAGTCTTGCTGCTTTAGGGCTCAATCACAGGGGACTGCAGACAATCACAAGTGAACTTCTTGACTTTTTTTGCAGCAATAATCCCTCGGGCAATCAGTATAGTAAAGCCCATGGAGCCCTACTTGGAACTGGGTTTTTTTCAAATACATAAGCACCTGAGGACTGCAAAGGAAACCAGTTATACTGAAAAATGGCTCATTAAATAGCATATTTCCTAACAAAATATTTTATAAGTTCACAAATCCAAGGGTTAAGAACCCCTAATTTTTAGAACCTGCTCTTTTGAAAAAGTCTTTTAGGCTTGAAAACATCAAGGAGAAATTTGATGATAACAGTAAAAGAAATTGCTTTTACTTTTGAACAGCTGACTTTTTGGAGCCGAACAGCTTATGAGCCCACAGAATCTATTCCAAATATTATCTTTTCTCCTCAATCATCCCATACCCACAAGTCTGTCCTTCTCTCTCAGCTGAGGATCATGCCTCTGACAAAATTTTTAAAAGAGCCCCTTCTTACCCATTTTTTATCTTAAAGCCCCTTAATACTGCCCCCCCAGTCCTCCACTTGTCCATGAGACTCCAAAGAGGTGGGATCTTTTGCCAAAGGCAAACCCTGCCCATGTGCACTTGACTCCATGGCCTAGCATCTTCTTCAGCAGACTACAACCTCAATCACTCCCCCAATCTTCAATCTCTGTTTCTTTCCCTCTGCTTTCAAATGTCTTCCCATATCTTCCCCATCCTTCAAAATCCTTCAGAAAGCCTCCTGCCCTTACACATTGTCTCTCCTCTCTCTCTCTCAGCCATAGCTCTCAAACTACCTTGGATTTATTCCCTTGGTGTTTCTGCAGCTGTCTATATATACTCGTTGGAAGCAACTTGTGTCATCCCCGTCTCTGCGTCCCAGGGCTCGGTCTGGTACCCATCCCACACAAGGCCTGAGGAAATTTTTGCCCGTTGATTAGTAAGTACTGGAACACAGGAGGACTTTGGGAGTGGAGTCTCCCAGTGGGGTCAATCCTGGGTTCCCAGCAGAACAATCCTGGATTTAAAGGAGGAAGAGAGTAGGAAATCTTTACTTAGCAAAAGTAAACCTAATTTAGTTTGAAATTCTGCAGGCTGTTAGTTTAAGCCAAGCAAGGTGTCCACTTGAGAAGTGTTTTCATTTAAATGCCTGGAGGAATTTAGTTTCTTAAGGTGAAATTCAAGACTTTCCAAGTTCAAACACAGCTGGGAAGGAGTCCCAGTTTCACTGACTAATTGTCACTAAATGTCTGCAGGGAAGTTTTAAACTGATAAATAAGCGGGGTCTTTGAGAGGGTGAAAGAATTCCTATATTTATTCTTGCCACTCCATCCTTCCCTCCTGGTTCTCTCTTCCTTGCTTGGGGTTTTTGTTTTTCTAAACAGAGAGCTGAAAACGAATGGGCAAAGATGGTGGAAGGAACAAGAGGAAGAGCTGGCTGGCCTGTGTTTGGGCTTCTCAACAATCAAGAAGGACCTACAAGATGCCAGGCCTTGCCAGGGGGCACAGAACAGACAACAGCTCCTGGTACAGAGCTTGCATTCTACCAGCTCTGAAAGCTACCTCAGCCTGGGATGGAGAGGCTGTTCCGGTACGGGGCCGGACCAGGACAGCGTCTAGACCGGGGAAGAGGGAGCTTCCCAACAAGTGGGCAAATGGGTCTCCAACTGAAAGAGGACAGCCAAAAATGCCGTGTCTGAGGCCCCGGCAGCCACCTGCGTGACCGCGGGCTGGACAGACTGAGGCTGCAAGATGCAGGACACATGGTGAGAGCAAAACTCGATGGGAAGGAAAGCTGGAATTTCCGGGCGCCCTCTTACCGTATCCCGCCAGAGACGCCCCGTTCTCGCCATTCACGAGGCTCTTGTTCTCCTCGGCCAATGCTTTCACGTATCTCTTGCTCAGGTCCAGTATCTGCTCCCGCAGCTCCCCGCTGCTCGGATGTCTCGGGTGTTGGAAGGTGTAGTGGAGCAGCATCAGCCCCCAGATGAAGCCGAACACCAGCAGCAACAAGCTCAGCTTCTGAGACATGTTCTTTCTGGAGAGCGTCAGGAACATCCCGGATGCAAGCGGCACACCGAGCTGGAGCTCAGTCAGGAACCAAAGCCACGAGCTGACCCGAAAAAAGCCCCAGAGGCCCCTTTAAGCTCCTGCTTGGCTCGTCCCGAGCGCCATTGCTCCAGCTGTGAGGCGACGCGGCGTCCCTAGGTGGAATTCAGAGGAAAAGCCTGGTTACTCTGCCTGTTGTGGCCCGGAGCAGCAGCAGGGGAGCTCCCACCAAGGCTGGCTCCTTATTCACCTCCTCCCCCCGCAAGTCTCTCCTGTCTGGACAGTGCCCTCAGCAAAGCTCGGAGTCGCTAAGCCAAAGTCCGTCACGACCTCATCGCCAACAATAAATGGCAGCAAAACTGACACATATTAAGAGCTTGTCACGGCCCTCATGGGAAGCCACAAATCTGGGTACGGGCTTAACAGAACTGTCCTATGAACTGTGAGAAAGGTGAAAGCGGGCAGGGAGGCTCGCTGGCCCACAAAGCCTAGAGACATGGGGATAAGATGAACCAGGGATGAAAACCCAAATTTCGGGCAACAGCAAAACTGGCAAAGGTCAGAAAGCCTGGACAGAAACAAAGTGGAACCCGGCAGGAGAGGAGGAGCTCTGTCCGGAGGAAATGTTTATAAGAAGCAAGCTATGTGGGAAGGCCACTGGGGGACACGTCACTAATGAGCACGGCTCCCTTGAGGTCATCCATCTTAAGTGCTGCTTAGTTACCAAAGACTGGGAGGCCCAAGGCCAGGAGGGATACAGCACTGGCCCCCGGGGCAGGGGATGGGCACAAAGGCACACTAGATGCCTCAAGTGTCACATGGAAACATGGCTTCCCCTAAGTCTCCCCTCAAGGACCACCTTGGGAAAAAGGCCTCTCCGGGCTCCTCAAGGGCACTGCCTTCCCTCTGAGACCCCCCCAAAATTTGTCTTGTACTTTGCTGGTTTGCATGTTCTCCCCCATTAGCCTCGGAGCTCCTGGAGGGAAGGGGCTGGGCTCTCTGAGTTTTGCTTTGATTTGGGGGCTTGGGGCCCTTCCTTGTACTCAGCATAGTCCCTGGCACCCAGCAGGCAATTAGTAAATGGGATCAAAATATAAAGGAAGCCCAAAAAGGGAAGGAAGGAGGCTCTGGGTCGCCAGGAGCAGCTCCCACCTGGGCTAGGAGAGTGGGGTTCTCCTGAAGCCTCCCTCCTGGAAGGCTATTAGCAAAAGTGACTACATAGAGCCACCCAGAGCCAGTCCCTCGCTTCAAGAAGCCCCAGCAATATCCCCCACCTCACCTTGGCCATGAAGAGAGAACATTGACAGGAAAACTGCCCGTGCCGACTGACGGGAAAAGATAAAGGGAAGGGCTTCTGAAGAGAACTATAGCCTGAACCTGGGCACCAGCCGGCTGCTGAGTCCTGGAGGCCAGACAGCAAGGAAGCTGCCAAATCTCCCAAGTTGCCCTGGGGAGCCATCTTGATTGTACCCCATAAATGGCTGATCTTTAACTGGCAAACATTGTTATCTTTATAAGCACTAATCGGCGCTCTAGTCATTTTTGCTGACCTGAAAATGCTTTGTGTCCTATGAACCTGCAGGAGAAATTAGTGGTAACAAGCTAGGGGCTGGTGGGCACCCCTTCAGAGACTGCCTGGCACCAGACAGGGATGCCCCTAAGAAAGGGGCATGTGGGGAGCCGGCCTCAGAGATCCACTCGAATCTGGGTCCCTTGGTAAATTCGCTGCAGGCCAGAGGCCGACATCAGCTTCTCCTGATCCTGCCTTGGGAGTGGACTGGGCAAAGCCTGGCTTTGGACCTTGAGGCCACCAGAACAGAACAGGGACGTCACCCTGGGGGAAGCGACGTCAGAGAGCAGGAAAAACCCAATGGGTTTGGAGACGCAGGGACTGGTTTCCAATCACACTCTGCCCATTTACTGTGTGACCTCATCTCCTGCTGTTAATGAGATGACTGCTCAGGTCCATTTCTTCCAAAGCTAAAACCAGGGTGGCGAGGTTCTTGCCTTTCTGCAGCAAAGGCCGGACACACTCAAGGCAGCCGCCGCCCAAGTCAAGTCGATTCAAATCAACAAGCGTTTAGTGAGCTCCTACTGTGTGCCAAGGGCCATGCTGAATGCTGGGCACATAGACACAAGCAAAAAGCAAGCCAGTCCCTGCCCTCAGGGAGCAGGCAGAGAACACCTAGAAGGAGCTGAAGAAAAAGCATCCACAGTGGGACACCATGGAAAAGACTGGAGACAGGTGAGAAACCAACCTAGGAAAGATGTGAGAGAGAATCCAAGAAAAGAAAATGGGCCAAGTGACCTCTGAGGCTGCTTCTTGCTCTCAATAAACGCTCTGGGATCTCTCTTAGTGAGTTTGCAGCAGGGCTGTTAACCTGGGATCTGGCAAGTTGTTTTTAAAATACTGAGATAGCTGTAAGTCAATAGAGTTAATTCCCCTTGCTTTATACACTTAAAACCATTCTTTTTAGAAGCTGTCCCAAGGACCCACAAGAAGGTAGAATGCACGAGGCTATAAGTAAGACTGCAGGCAGGTATTAAATGTTCTCCAAGAGAAGGGAGCAGGGGGAGACACTCCAAAGGGAAAGGATGGAAGAGGAGTGGTCCACGGTGAGCCAGGAGAGGAATGGAGCTCAGGGTCCTGGGCTCATTGCCAATGTGAAGCCCTTTGACAGAGCATACCAGTACATAAACTTTTCAGGCTAGCACTCTGGAAAAGCACCTCTTCTTTTTTCTAAAGTACTGTGAGAAAGGGTTGGACAGCAGCTGTTGGGCCTTGGAGCCCCAGCCCAGCTGGGTCCTTTTCCTTCCTCCCTTTGGGTACCACTGGGGATGCTGAACATCCCATCCTACTTCCTCCTACCTTTTATCCCTACTTTATACCTAAGACCTTCCTCAGATCCCACCACAAGGTCGTCTAAGAACAGATCCTCTGGAGGGGATCGGGATGATCCCCCCCACTTAAATTCAGGCTCAAAGAAAAGTGCCAGAGTCGATTTACTAACAGCCACTTTCTTCTCCACGCTGACCTTTTGGATCCAGAGTAAGTTGGAGGAGAGACAAAGAAAGGGAATCAAATTAAACACTTTATATCAGTTGTGCTTTTATTTTTATATGAGACCATAGGGCTGATATATAATTAAATCACCTCCCAATTCCCATAAACTGAGCCTGGGTAAGCATAAGTTAACCCTCTGGCTTTCTCCTCCACTTCAGGCCTTTCCCCAGCAGTGGAGGCAGCTGAGGCCTCCCTGCTTCAGTTCCTCACTGGACATCAATCCCTTGGTCTCTTTGGACTTGGCTGAGAGGCTTTATCTTAGTTGAAGCCCCAGTTAACCTTCCACCTAAGAAAGCAGCTTCCCTGACTCCCAGCTAGGGAAAAACGGGCCCAAACGTTTCCCTGTGGCCTCTGGGAAAAAATGCAAAATCCCCAGCCTGCTTTTTAAAGCCTTCCACACTTTGGTGCCCATCTACCTTCCCGCTCTAATTTTATTTTATTTTTATTTTTATTTATTTTTTTTTTTTTTGCTGAGGCAATTGGGGTTAAGTGACTTGCCCAGGGTCACACAGCTAGGAAGTGTCTGAGACCAGATTTGAACTCAGGTCTTCCTGACTTCAGGGCTGGTGCTCTAACCACTGCACCACCTAGCTGCCCCTCTAATTTTATTTTTAAAACTCTCCTTCCACCTCTCTCCACTCCAGGCAAACCTGCGGAGGAGAGGCTCTCTAAGCGATGTCCCATCTCCAGCCTGCCTTTGCCGGATGGTGCCCTGGGCCTGGGATGCAGGCCCTTCCCACTCCCACCTCCTACATCCCCCAGTTCCTCCAAAGTTCACTCCTGCCCCACTTCTACACCAAGTCCTTCCCAACATCCCCAGGGCCTAGTTCCTCCCCCCAAATGTCCTTCTACCTAGTTTGTCCACACCTATGGAAGCAAATAGTTCCCTTAACTAAATGTTAAGTAGGACTTCTTGAAGGCAGGGATTGTTTGAGTCCCCAAAGTGCCTGGCACTGGTGGGTGGTTAATAAATGACTGATGATTGATTTTACTATGCCAAGGGTCAGCCCTCAGTCCTAGTTTCTCCACCTACACTCTCACTCTGACATCTTTAACCATCCATCCCCACTGTAAGTGTGGACTTTCCCCCTTAAGTACCAAAAATCTGTCTCTACCTACCTTTTCTTATCTCCTCCTACTCCTTTCCAAATACTCTACTTTGCAGCCTCCTCAATGTCCCCATCACTTCTCAAACCATTGTGCAACAACCCTCTGTTACAATCGTTAGCTCATTTGAAATCTGGGGGCATGCAACAGCCCCTAAGGTGCCCCATGTTTTCCTAGGGAGTTTATTTCTGATGAGAGTTCTGAGTTTGGTGACAATCACCCTGGGCCCCTTTGAGTTGGGAAGTTTCCCTACTCTTCCCGATCGGGGCTCTCTGCTGAGCTCACAGCTCTGCCTCTCGCTAGCCTCCGGCTTCTCTGTGCTAGAGGCTGGAATCATCCAGATTATATGAAGTGGCTGCAGATAGAACTCAGGAAGGAAGCTGGGGAAAAGCCAACGTCCCCTAGGCCTTGCCCTCCTCTCCCCAATGGAACCCATCTCCCCAGCTCCCCTGCCTGCCACAGTTCAGGCTTCCCTCGGCTCCCTGCTGGTGCCATCCTCTCTTCTTCTGACTGCAAAATTTCTATAAAAAAGCCAAATAAAACTCCCACTGCTGACCTCCCAAGGCAAAATTCTGCAATTAGGAGATTGCCTTTTGTCACAGGGTTAGAGCTGACATGAGATAACCTAACCCTCTTGCTTTTTGGATGAGAAAACAGTGGCCCAATAAAGGTAGCTGATTTCCTCAATTTCACCAAGGAAAGGAGGAAGGAAGGAAGGAAGGGGTGGAGACCTCAAGCCCAGGTCCTCAGCCTCCCTTCACAGCCTCCCATGGCCCCTCGGCCGTCGTCACTGCCATTGTCCAAGAAGTCTCTCCATAGATTTTCAGCGCTCGGGGGCCAAATAAAATGGGCTTCCCTTCTCCAGGATCCTGATCTCTTCTGCCTCCTGTGACCCTCGTCCACACCATCTAAATGAACAAAAATTACTCACTACGGCTCACTATTTTTCCCTGGACAGTTCCCCTTCTAGCCTCCAAGGTCCTTGAAAATAAAATCCTATCTCTATGTCCTGGAAGGGTCTGCAGGCAGGCAGCAGCGGAAATTGCAGGAGCAATTTATTTTTGTACCTCACCATGAGATGTCAAACTGGCAGAACACCTGAAGTTTAAAAATACAAAATGTCTTGGTGAGAAGCAGGCAGTATCCGGCCCCTGCACAGTCCCAGGTGCTGTCTGTCTGACAGCATCTTTTTCCGGACCCTAGAAGGCAGAAATAGTAGGGGCATATTTCAAAGAAATGGATGGAGTGTCTGGTTAAGGAACCCCTTTCTACTCCCCACCCTCCATCCAAGCAGTCTAAAAGTAACAGAAGCTGCCCAAGGATGGGGGGGCAAGGCCAGGAAAGGAAGAACAGATTGGCCCCAGGACTTCCCAGAGGCTTGCTATAAGCATCTTAAGCTCAGATACAGGCCAGATTTCTAAACCCCCTCCACTGAAGAGATTTTAATTCACTGGAAAGAAGGGGGGGAGTTGAAGGGGGAGAAAAGGGAGGAAATGATCAGAAGTCTCAAAACCTCCAGCAGGGGCTACTTCCTTCAATGGCACAATATACAGGGTAGCACACTGCGATCCTGAGGAATACTGGCAGGCTCTCTGCTGGCAAAAGTAGCCCCTGTTGCCCACCTGTGGCTTAGAAGAGGGCAGACCCTCATGCAAATGACAGGACACATCTTTTCTGCAGGACCTAAGACAACCATCCGCTAGGGATGATGGAAGGATGAGCCAGACCCCTGCCCAGGGCAGATTGGGAGAGCGATGGCTGAGAAAGAGCAGCGACAGAATATGTGAGGGCACGTTCATGGCTAATACAGAAATGTTTTGCATGACTTTACATGCCTAATGGGTATATTTTGCTTGTCTTCTCAATGGGTGGGAGAAGAGCTGGAGGGAGCCAGAGAATTTGGAACTCAACATTTTAAAAATGTTAATGTTTAATCTACAGTAGATTGCTGTCTAGGGGAGAGGGACAAGGGAGGAAGAAAAATTTGGAACACAAGGTTTTGCAAGGGTGAATGTTGAAAACTATCTTTGCATGGATTTTGAAAAACAAAACTATTCTTATAAAATAAAATTATCGGCCAGATGATTGTGGAAATATGTATACAGGAATCAAATATTTAACATGTACTGGATTACTTGCTGTCAAAGGGAGGAGGGAAGGGAAAATGGAGGGAGAAAATTTTGGAACACAAGGTTTTGCAAGGGTGAATGTATGTTGAAAATAAAAAAGCTTTTATTTTTAAAAAATGAATGTTTAAAATATTTTTAAGTTAAAATCACTGCTACCAACCAAGCAAGTTCTGTGTACCACATAATATTTTCTTTATATGAACATCCAGAAAATAATAATTTCAGGGCTAAGATGGTCCCAATATTTTGTGTCCATAAAATACAAAAGAATGGCCATTTTAATTAAAACTCAACCATATTAAGGGTCATAGACATTTCCTTTTCAGGAAAAAAAAAATTCCCTACCAAGCTCAATAATACATAATAGGAAAAAAAAAAGTCCAGTATCCCCAAATGCAGATGAAATGGTGGTGAAACTATAGGCAGAACATCTGACATCCCTGCTAATACAGAGAGGATTATCTTTATTTAGCTGTTTCTCAGGATCAGAAAACTACTCTTGAAAACACAAAATCTGAGATGAGAAAGAACATTAACCAATGAGAAGATCTGGGGAGACTTCTTAAGAAAAAGGTTTCCAAAAGTAAATGGAGCTGGAACTGCACAAGCCTTCGGATGCAGCCCAGGAAAGTGCCTGGAGGACAGCCTGCAATCCCCTAAAATCCGGCTACAAAAGGAAAGCTGATCCCTCCAGAAGCCAGATCATCAGTTTCTCCTAAGTGCGCTCTCTCACTGTGACTACCCCAAAGAGTTATAAGTCTTACTTTAGGACAAGGTAGAAAGGGAGTGGGTGAAAGGGCCCAAGACTTAGGGTGGAGGCTGTGGTCAGGGACATAAAGAATTCTGGGAGGCTTGGAATAATTAAACTCCAGAAATCCTGATATTCTGGTCCTGGTCACAAGCTGAATGACACAAAGGTTCAACATTAAAAAAAAAAAAAAAAAAAAAATCTGCAGGACGCTACTCATCTGCAAACACAACAGGAGTTTCCTGGCTTTGGAGAAAGGCCACTTGCCAGCCCTGGAGGCAGGAGACGTGGCTCAAAGTTCTGCCTTGACCATCTCTTAGCTACTTAAGATTACCCCATTACTGGCAGCCCCCCTCACCACCCTTACCTAAAAAATGATGACCCTCTAGTCCCCTAATGGTCTCTGAAGCCCCAATGGTCCCTAAAACTCCCCAGTGGTCTCTGAAGGATCCCTGAAGCCTCCCCCCCAATAGTCCTGAAGCTTCCTAATGGTCCCTGAAGCTCCCTCCAGATCTCATTCTAGGACACTTGCTAAGAGAAAAGACAGCTTTATAGAAGGCATTCTGGCTGGTTCTTCCCAAAATCAGAAGCCAGAAAGCTAGACAAGAAGAGACCACTACGAATGATGCAAGGGACTCTCCCGGGGTTTGGGGGCTGCCCAGCTCTACTAATCTCTCCCCACAGAGCCTGGGTCTCTCCTGGCCGCCCTCTCTAGGGCTCCCCATGTTAACATTCGGCTATCCTGGAACCCTTGCTCCCCTCTCCTCTCCAGCCACCGGTTGTTGGGATCCTGACTGTGGCCGGCGTTATTGTTGGGACCCAGAATTCTCTTCCAAGAGGCCAAGGGGCAGCGGGGGAGAGACGACCAGACCAGAGCTTCAAAACTCTGGGTTCAAATGCTGACCAGGGCCCGGAAGGATGTGGTGCGTGAAGAAGCGGTAGTCGGTACCGACTCCCGGCCCGGAAGTAACCGCGGCCATGCCCACTTTGCAGATGGGAAAGTGGAGGTCCCGCCCAGGGGGGCGTGAGGAGAGACCCAGGGGGCGGAGCGGGGCCCCTCTCCAGTGTTCTAGGCAACGGGGGCCGTCGGGACATAGTCGGAGGGAGGAGGTCAAGGTAAAAACTCCAGCCCCGCCCCTCCCCCTTCCCCCTCCCCTTTCCAGTGCCCCGGGGGCGGGGGCGGACTACGATCTGCCCAGCTGGAGAGACTGCCCTGTAGAGGAGCGCCGGACCCAAAGGCCTAGGATGGGGGCGAGGCTGGCCCGGTCCGAGATGAGCTCCCGCCAGCGCCTCGAGCTCCAGGTCTCGGCGCCAGGTTCCAAGTCCCGGGTCCCTAGGGGCGCGGAAGGAGGCCCAGCCGGGCCCGGCAGGACAGAGGGAGCACAGAGCAGCGCTGGCCGCCACTGGGATTACCTCGTCCGTCCGTCCGTTTGTTGTCCGTCAGTCCAGGCCGGAGCCGAAACGCGGACACCGTCAGCAGCACGGACACGGGCACCGGCACCGGCACCGGCGCGGAGGCGGGAGTTTCTTCTCTGGCTCCGAGGCGTTGCACTTCGGCCGCCCCTTAGCTCGCCCGGTTTCCGCTCCGCCCCCCACACTGCATTGTGGGGGATGTAGTTCGGCCGAGTGGAAGAGAAGCCTCGGCTCCTGGGAGGAGTCCCTGGAATCTCCGCCCACCGACACGCCCCCTCCCCTAGCCTTTCCTCGGCCCCGCCCACCGACCTGCCTCCTTTCCCCGCTTTTTCCTGCCACAACCCCACCCCCGAAAACATCGTTGCGAAGCAACCCGTGGCCTACACCGCCCCGGGCACCCTTTCACGGCAGGTAGTTGTGCGCATGTGCGCTGGTAGACTCGTTCTCCTTGTTCCTGCCCTAGCGGGGGAGATGAGATCCAGGTGGAGAAGGGATCCCGTGCCTGAAACTTTAGGACTGTATCCTAAGTTCAGAATTGGGAGTCTCCCATTAGAGGTCATCGAGCCTGGGCCCTGCATTTGACAAACGAGGAAACTGAAGGTCACAGAAGTCTTGAGGCAGAAACGCTGAACCCGGAGTCAGGAAGACCCGAGTTGACATCCTGCCCCAGACCCTTCCTGACTGTGAGACCCTTGGCAACTCACTTAACCTCTGTCTGCCTCCATTTAGAGGTCAGCCTGATCAAAACAGGAACTGTTCAGGTCCCAGTCCCTATTGATCGATCATCTGCCCTATGTTCGGTTTCCTGGATTAGGTTTGGGGTTTACAAGATAAATCTTGGGATGTGTGGGTTCGAACGCTGCCACTCTAGATCCGGTGCAGCCCGAGCCTCGCCTATGAAACCACAGGATTGCAGCCAGGATTGCAGTTTCCCAGGAAACAGTGTATCGCTGGCATTGCTACAATGTTGCCAGTGGTGGTTGCAGTGGAAGTGGCGGCGGCCGGGAGATCGCCTAGCCTCCTCTATGCCTTTCACCCTGGCCACAATGTGGCAGGCCACCCTGGGCAAAGGCCTCTCAGTGCTCCAACCGAGTCTCTGAGACTTAGTTTTTGTACTTGTCAATCTTATCTGACTCCTCCTTGACTCCATTTGGGGCTTTCTCGGCAAAGATGTGTGAGTGGTTGGCCATTTCCTCCTCCAGCTCATTTTACACATGAGGAAACTGAGACAAGCAGGGTTAAGTGGCTTACCCAAAGTCACACCGCTAGGAAGTGTTTGGAGTCGGATTTGAACTCTGACTCCAGGCCTGGCACGGCGTGTACTAAGGCGCCCCCTGGCGGCCTGCTAAGTACAGGTACTAGGTGCTAGGTACATGGTGGGACTGGGTCAACAAATATTCTAATGAATGGAATTGCAATGAGAGCTTCCCCTTACATTCTCTCATTTTCACTTTGCACTAGAGTCTTGAAGAACAGCCCCCGACAAACTTTGTGCAGAGCTCAGAGAGGTCCATTTGTTTCTTCCTCCGACAGACATCTATTAAGTGCTTACTATATGCAAAGCACAGAGATGCAAAGGAGAAAACTTGATGTGAGAGCTTCTGCCCTTACATTATAAAGGAGGGGAACCAACATGTGCATAGAAAAGTATGTGCAAGGAACAAGTCATAGGAACAAGAAATAATTTTCTAAAGAGAATGATAATAATGAAATAACATACCAAAACCAGCAAAAGCAGTAGAAGAAAATGTATATTTCTAAATTGGGAGAGAGAAGGGCTGGGGAGAGTAAGGAGGGAGGGAAGGAGGGAAAGAGAGAGAGAGAGAGCAAGGAATTGGGTATACAATGAAAAAAACCTAGAAAAAGAACAAATTTTAAATCCCCAATTAACCAACAAATTGGAAATCCTAAAAATTAAAGGTGAGATTAATGAAAATGAACATAATAAAACCATTGAGTTAATAAACAGAACTGGGAGTTTAAAAAAAAAACAACAAATAAGACAAACCATTTGTTTATATGCTTTTTAAAAAGAGAGAAGACAACCAATCAAAAATGAGAAGGGTGAATACATTACTAATGAAGATAAAATCAAGCAATTATTAGGAGTTATTTTGCTTAACCATATGCCAATAAATTTAACAATTTAAGTGAAATGGAAGAATACTTACAAAAACAAACTACCTAAATTAGCAGAAGAGGAAATAGAATATTTAAATGAACCTATTATAGAAAGGAAAATTGAACAGGCCATAAATGAACTTCCTAAGAAAAAGTATCAGAAACAGATTTACAAATGAATTCTACCAAACATTTAAATATCAATAGGTTCAATATTAAATAAATTATCTGAAATAATAGTTAAAGAAGAAGTCCTACCAAACTTCTTTTATGAAACAAGTATGTTGCTGATACCCAAACCAGGAAGAGCAAAAACAGAGAAAGAAAATTATGGACAAAATAAATACATCCAAGGTAATGGGGAGGAACCTAACAGTCAAACTCATAAGGAATGGTTTCATGTAGAAGGTAATATCTGAGCTCAGCATTGAAAATAAATATTTGCCTAGCTGTGTGACCCTCGGCAGGTCACTTAACCCCAATTGCCTCAGCAAAAAATTTTTTAAAAAAAATTTTTTAAGTAAATATTTGAAACTAAAGAAATCAAGGATTCAAATTCACTCTCAAACTGAGCTCAGTATCTTTCCTCCCAAACTTGCCACTCATTTCTAACATCCCTATTCCTTTGAGGGCAACCATCTTGCTTTTCCTCACAAAACAACAATATATTTTCTAGCTTTGTTTCTTTGTACAAACTGTCATCCATTCCTGGAATGTCCTCCTCCTTCACTTCTTTGAATCCTTCGTTCTACTGTTCAATAAACTCCAATGAAACCCTATTGCCTGTAAGATAAAACATAAGCTCCTCTGTTTGTTTCAAAGCTCCTTTGCAATTTGCCTTCAATTTCATTACACAACACTTCCTTTCATGAATTCTATATTCCTTCTGGCTACACACCCAATAATCCATCTCCCATCTCTATGACTTTGAACTGGGTTTCCTCCATTTCTTCAATGCTCTTACTCCTCACCTCCATCTTGAAGTCTTGCTTCAAGACTTGCTCACAATTTTGCTTCCACCTGAAGGTTTCCTTCTGATTGATAATGATCTTCCCTAAACTCTTTTCTATTTAGTTTGCATTTTATTTTATATGAATATGCTATCTCCTATACAGAAACTAAGCTCCTTAAGAGCTGGGACTGTTTGATTTATGTCTTTGCAGCTTGTTGATTGATTATGCCACCATTTTCAAATTTTAATATAGTATAGTTAGCACATCTCTCTTGTCTCCTATAATTCTTAGTATTTATGGAATGGGAAAATTAAATATTTGCAAAGTTAATTTCCAATCTATAGTGGAAAATTAAATATTTGTAAAGTTTATTTCCAATCTACAGGAGTTAAAGAGTAAATTCACGGGTTGGGGTATATGAATGTTAGGGAATATTATTGTTCTATAAGAAATGATCTGCAGGATAATTTCAGAAAGGCCTGGAAAGACTTACATGAACTGATGCTGAGTGAAGTGAGTAGAACCAAAAGAACATTGTACACCATAACAAAATTATGTGATGATTAACTCTGATGGAAGTGGCTCTTTTCAACAATGAGATGATTCAGGCCAGTTCCAATGGTCTTGTGATGAAAAGAGCCATTTGCATCCAGAGAGAGGGCTTATGGGAACTGAATGTGGATCACAACATAGTATTTTCACCTTTTTTTTTTTATTGCTGTTTGCTTGGGTTTTCTCTCTCTCTTTCTCTCTCTCTCTCTTTCCCTTTTTGATCTGATTTTTCTTGTGCAGCATGATAAATGCAGAAATATAGAAATATATTTAGAAGAATTGCACATGTTTAACCTAGATTGAATTACTTGCTGCCTAGGGGAGAGGATGGAGGAAAGGGGAAGGAGAAAAGTTTGGAACCCAAGGTTTTTACAAAGGTGAATGTTGAAAGCTATCTTTGCATGTATTTAAAAAATAAATGCTGTCATTTAACAACAAAAAAAAGAGTAAATTCACTATTGAATTCTATCAAATATTCAAAGAGAAATCCCTGTGTTGTTTAAACTGTTTTCAAAGTCAGAAAAAGATATTTACTTCTTTCTATTGATCTTGGTCAAGTTACTTCACACTGTTTGCCTCAGTTTCCCCATCTGTAAAATGAGCTGGAGAAAGAAATGGCAAACCATTCCAGTATTTTTGCCAAGAAAACCCCAAATGGCATCATGGAGAGTTCTTCTTGAGTAATCAAAGTCCAGTGTCAGGACAAAAGTCAAGACAGCTGTCAGTGACCCAGGATGCAGTGGATAACCTTCGAATCTTTGGTGTCTCACTAAGTTCTAAAGGCCACCTTCATGGCCATTGGAACAAATTGTTCTCATCTGTCCATTCCACCAAAGGGAAGACTTCACATTTTTGGTATTTTAGATATACTCCCAAGTCACAAATTTGAGGCCTTCCCATTACCTTCAGGTTGCTCTAGCCCGCCAGTTATGATGGTTTTACTGGAATGTGGCTGCTGCACAGACTAGTTTCTCAGAGCTATAGGTGAGACTTGAGTGCCAGGGGGAAACCCGAAGTAAAAAGACAGCCCTGAAACAAACTCAGCAGCCCTACCACTGGAGGGCACTGAGTCTTCGCTGAACACTATACATATATTGTTCAGTTGTAATTGCAGGCTTTTAAAAAAATATCATTAGAGTAAAAATTAAATTATTTTCACTACTTACTAAGGCAAGAAAGTACCCTGACATTTTAGAAATAATTTAACATAGATGAAAATTCTAAGAAAGTTCATATTAATCAGAAAATTCAATTATTTAAATAATTAGATACACAAATAATTGTCCTGCTCCATGCTCCTTCCCCCCAGGAACCATTCTTATGGGGCTCATAAGCAGAAATTGCCAGGTCTTTTTTTCCTGTAAAATACTGTCTAGTCACATATCCCATCTTGTCTTTGGGAAGTTGGTTTGGTTTTGGTTTTGGTTTTGGTTTTGGTTTTAAATACTCTTGTTAAGATTTATCCTAGTGAGATTAAATCTTATTAGGTTTGGCAGAACCTTCTCACCTTTTTTGTTTGTTTTGTGTTTTTTGTTTGTTTGTTTTAACCTGCCCCAGGTAGGCTACAAGCTAGCCCTCTATCCTAAAATTAAGGTATCTATAATCTTGATAGGCAGGCAGGCCACTTATCTAAGTCACTGATAAAAATGCTAATCAGCACGGAGTCCAGCACTGAATCAGTTAGGATTCCTCAAAAGTTCTTCTAGCAGAATCTCTTCTTGACAAATCAAAACCATGTTGGCTCTTTGTGACCACCATTTCTTTTGTTAGTTGCCCAGTACCCACTTATTCAAATACATTGGCTTGCAGTCTCCATTTTCTTTCCATTTTGGGAAACTAGACACTGGTTCTTCTGAAGCGGCAGGCTCATAAAATCCTAGATCTGAGCTGGCAGGGACCTCAGAGGCCATCAAGTCCAACCCCTTTTATTTTACAGAAAAGGAAACTGAGGCACAGAGAAGATAAGTGACTTATGCAAAAACACTCGGATACTATATGTCTAAAGTAAGATTCAAATGCAGATCTTTTTGTCTCCAAGTCCAATACTCCCTCCTGTACCCACACTCACATCTAGCTCTCCAGTCTTGAGGATCCTTTCTCATTCTCTCATGATCTTTCAAAGGTCGCCTGACAGCAGTTCAGAAATTATAACTAATGACTATTTCTAGATGCTGAGGTGCAGCTGAACTGGTGTGTGTTCAGTCATTTGAGCCTTTATTCCACCATCTTGACTCCATTCTCACCCCACTCCCCAATCATTTCAATTATATTCAATTCTTTGTGATCCCATTTGGAGTTTTCTTAACAAAGATAATAGAGGGATCGCCATTTCCTCCTCCAGCTCATTTTACAGATGAGGAAACTGAGGCAGACAGGGTGAAGTGACTTGCCATGGGTCATAGAGCTGGTAAGTGTCTGAGACAAAGTTTGAACTCATGGCTTCCTAATTCCAGGCCCAGGGCTCTGGGCACTATGGCGCCACCTACCTGCCCAGATGAATGGGTGCAATTGAGCTCCAAAGTAGACACCTGGCTGCTTCCTACTTTGCTTAGGCTATGCTCTGTGGCAGAGAGAACAGGAGCAAAAGGACGGCTTGAGGGGTTCTGTCTTTTCCCTGCTGTCCACTCTCTATGACCCTCCCTTCTGAATCCCAATCCCATATAGTCACTCTTTCCCTCAAAATAACTAAAAATTCCAAAACAAACAATCCCAGCCCTCACCCTTCAGTTTTTCACTCATTTCGGCTCTTTTCGACCTTTCCTACTGCTACCATTATGTATTTTGGATTCATTTGTATTGTGTGTATCACGCTTTTGTATTCATTCTTTCTTTTAAAGTTCTTTATGCATCCCTAACAGTCCCTTCAGATTTTTTTCCTCCTTTGTCTTTGAAGTTTAAGTCTAGAGAACTCCAATTCCCCTACCCTAACCTTCCCTAGAGCTCTTTAGTCTCAGTCCAGGGATCCTAACTATGGACTACTTGCCCTTTCTCCAAACCTTTTGAGGATACTCTTCCCTGGAAAGGAAGGTCTATTTGAATAAAAATATACCTTATTTTTAATAACAAAAGAAACAATGCTCATGACCACCAACTGAAGAAAGGCAAAACAGTCATATGTGGGTGTGATGGATTATTAGCGCATCATAAGAAATGAAAAGCACAAAGAAATTTGGGGAGATTTTCCTGAAGTGATTTAAAATTAAGAAAGTAGATATAAAAGAAATGGCCACACTAATTTTAACTGTGTAAACAAGGATGACAGCAACAAAATCAGGAAAATTTTCAAGAAAAGCTAAAAAAAAAAAAAAATTCAGAAAGGGACAAAGAAACAAACCAAATTGCTCTTTTTATTACTTTATTAAAAAATTAATTTAGTAGGGAGATTGTGATGACCATTTGTGGTCCTGCTGATAAAGATATAGTAAATGGCTCTTTGGGTAACTGAAAATTATAAATTTGCCAAAAGAAAAATAAATTATGAAGTCTATAAAGTGTTTTTTTAAAAAATTAATTTAGGTGCAGTGGATAGAGAACCAGCCCTGAAGTCAGGAGGACCTGGTTCATATCTGGCCTCAGACACTTAACACTTCCTAACTGTGAGACCTTGGGCAAATCACTTAATCCCAATTGCCTCTGGGAAAAAAATAGTAATAATTTTGTTATTTTTGAAAAACAAATAGTGGAAATTTATCACTTCAGTTATAAACTGATCTTATAAATATTTGAAGTGTTGCTTATTCATGGTTGTTGAACTTATAATTTAAAAATGTAAAAGTGATGTGTTACAAAAACAAAAGGTATTGATTGAGACTTAGGGATAGGAAGTAGGCCTATGATTTATTTCACTGATCAGGGAACTCTCAGATGAAAATACTTTTTCTATCAATAAAAGAAATGTATAGACCCAGACAGTTGACAAGAGCAGAAGATAGATGACTTCAGCCAAAAGTTGAGATAATGAGGTGGGCCATCAAGGGACTAGATTCAGAGTTAGCAATTCCTGGGTTCAAATTCTAACTCATCCACACTTATTAGCTGTGTGACTCTGTTGCAAGTCACCCAAGCTTTCTATGCAGTCATTTTCTCATGTAAAATAAGAGGATTGAACTCTACTGCACTAAATCTATGATTCTATAAGCAGGTCTTCCCGGATCCAAAGCCAGCCCTACACTACACAAGGTAGGTTTTCCAATCAGGACTGGAGTGGGCTTCCATCCAGCTTTAGACACTTATTGACTGTGGGTGACCCCGGGCAAGATATTTATCTCAGTTTGCTTCAGGTTCCCTGACTGGAGTAGTATCTCCCAGTTTTGTAGAAAAGATCAAATGAATGAAAATTTGTTAAGCACTTAGCAAGTACCTGGGACAAAGTAGTGCTGTATACTTTCTTTTTCCTTTCCTTTCCCTTTCAGACTGCCTCTCAAAAGTAGGAGGTACTTTAAAATGTTTGTTGAATTGAATGGAAGTGGATTTAAGTTAAAGTCTAACACCTCCCTTTAGGCTTTGATTAAGTCTACCTAAGGTGCAAAAGCCCCAAGGACCCTGGTCTGGATACTTATAGACCTCTTGACACCTCTTTAAAAATAATTGAATTCTGCCCTAGAGAATAATTTGATTGCATCTGACTTGTGTAGCTGAGCCTAAACTCGAATTAAAGCCCATAAAAAGAAGCCTATATATAGATTTCTAAGCGGTCTAGTTGAGAGAAATGTATCTAAATCCAGAAGAATAGAGAATATATATTGGTTGAGGCCAAAGTTAAGTGACTTGCCCAGAGTCACACGGCTAGAAAGTGTTAAGTGTCTGAGATCACATTTGAACTCAAGCCCTGCTGACTTCAGGGCTAGTGTTCTATCCACTTCGACACCTAGCTCCCCCAATGGAGAATAATTTCGAAGGTGTAAAGATAGCATATCCCAGAGGGAACCTGTTCAGAGTGGACAAAGTTGCTAGACTAGTCTCCTGAAGAAGAGTTACCAAATGCACAGAGAGTTGGAAGAGGCAGTGAGAGAGCCCTAATCAATCATCCAAATGATCAATAAGGATGTCTTAAATGTTCATTATTTGTCAGTCACTGTTGTAGGGCTAGGGACACAAATGCAAAAAGTGAAGCAATCCCCTATTACAATAAATTTATATTCTGATAGGAGAGAGAGTGAGTACATAGAAAATAAGTGAATTTTTAGACATATCCAAAACTGTTCAATATAAGATTGTATAAAGTGAAGATAAGAAAGTAATGGGAAAAGCCAGGACAAGGCATAGAAATGGGAATGCTGTGTGTGAGGAACAGTTCAAATTGCACCATGCAGGAAAAGAAGCAATGTAATGAACAATGAGGCTGAAAAGAAAGCAAGGAGCCAGGTTATAATTATAAAGCAAAGGTGTTCATCCTGGAGACAAGAGGAAATCCTTGGAAATGATTGAATAGAGGAGTGACTTGAAGAGATCCATGCTAAGAAAGATCATTTATGTAACAGTGTGGATAATGGATTGGAGAGGATCTCCCTACCTCAATTGGGAGGTTGTTGCAATAGACTAAGCAGGAGGTGAAAAGGACCTGCACAAAGAAGAGAGCTCTGTGAGTGGGTAAAGGAAGTTGGAATTAAGAAATATTATGAAGATAGAAACATAATATTTGGCAACTAATTTGGGCATGTAAGGTGAAGGGTAGTTGAAAACTCAAGGATCCCTGAGATTATCAATCCAGGACCCTGAAACAATGCTGGTGACTTCAACAGAAGTTCGAAAAGGAAAGGGTTTAGGGGTAAAGTGAATTGATGATAATTAAACTTTTTTTTTAGGTTTCTCCTTTTTTTATTTTTATTAATACTTTTTATTTGCAAAACATATGTATGGGTAATTCCTAAACATTAACCTTTACAAAGCTTTCTGTTAAAAATTTTTCCCCCCTACTCCCCACCCCTCCCCTAGACGGCAGGATATCCACTACATGATAATTATGTTAGAATACTTAAGAAATCGAATATATGTATAGTTATTGCATCATTTTTGTGCAGGAGAAATCATATCTACAAGAAAGAATAATCTGATAAAGGAAATACAATGCAAGCAAACCTCAATAGAGAACATGAAAATGTTATGTTGTGGTCCACATTTCACATCCCTCTCTCTAGGTGTATATGGCTCTCTTCACCGAACAATTGGAACTGGTTTGAAGCATTTCATTGTTGAAGAGAGTGATGTCCATTAGAACTGATCCTCATATAGTATTGTTGTTGCCGTGAATAATGATGTCCTGGTTCTGCTCACTTCACTGAGCATTAGTTCATGCAAGTCTCTCCAGGCCTCTCTGAAATCGTCCTGCTGGTCGTTTCTTACAGAGCAATAATATTCCATAACATTCATATACCATAATTTATTCAGCCACTCTCCAATTGATGGGCATCCCTTCAGTTTCCAGTTTCTAGCCACTACAAAAAGGGCTGCCACAAACATTCTTGCACAGGTGGGGCCCTTTCCCTCCTCTAAGATCTCTTTGGGATATAGGCCCAGTAGAAACACTGCTGGGTCAAAGGGTATGCACAGTTTGATAACTTTTTGAGCATAGTTCCAAATTGCTCTCCAGAATGGTTGGATCCGTTCACAGTTCCACCAACAATGTATTAGTGTCCCAGTTTTCCCACATCCCCTCCAACATTCATTGTTATCTTTTCCTGTCATTTTAGCCAATCTGACAGGTGTGTAGTGGTACCTCAGAGTTGTCTTAATTTGCATTTCTCTGATCAATAGTGATTTGGAGCAACTTTTCATATGACTAGAGATGGTTTTAATTTCATCATCTGAAAATTGTCTGTTCATATCCCTTGACCACTTATCTATTGAAGAGTGGCTTGAATTCTCATATATATGAGACAATTCTCTATATATTTTAGAAATGAGGCCTTTATCAGAACCATTAAATGTAAAGATGATTTCCCAATTTGATGCTTCCCTCCTAATCTTGTCTGCATTTGTTTTGTTTGTACAGAAACTTTTTAACTTAATATAATCAAAATCATCCATCTGGTGTTCAATTAGGAGTTCCAGCTCTTCTTTGGACATAAATTTATTCCATCTCCACAAGTCTGAGAGATAAACTATATTACGTTCCTCTAACTTGCTTACAAAGTCCCTCTTTATATCTAGATCATGAACCCATTTAGATCTTATCTTGGTATGTGGTGTTAGGTATGGGTCAAGTCCTAATTTCTTCCACACTAGTTTCCAATTTTCCCAGCAGTTTTTGCCAAATAGTGAGTATTTATCCCAAAAGCTGGGGTCTTTGGGTTTATCGAATACTAGATTGTTAAGGTTATTGCCTAGATTGTCCTGATATCTTATCCTGTGCCACTGATCGACTACTCTATTTCTTAGCCAGTACCAAACGGTTTTGATAACCGCTGCTTTATAATATAGTTTTAGATCTGGTACAGTTTAGATCTGGTACAGCAAGGCCACCTTCATCTGCCTTTTTTTTTTCATTAATCCCCTTGAAATCCTTGACCTTTTGTTCTTCCAAATGAACTTTGCTACTATTTTTTTCTAGATCTGTAAAATAATTTCTTGGAAGTTTGATTGGTATGGCACTAAATAAGTAGATTAGTTTGGGTAGTGTTGTCATTTTTTATTATGTTCGCTCTGCCTACCCATGAGCACTTAATATTTTTCCAATTGATTAGGTCTGATTTTATTTGTGTGGAAAGTGTTTTGTAATTTAGTTCGTATAGTTTTTGACTTTTCCTTGGCAGATAGATTCCCAAATATTTAAAAAAAAAAAACAAACTCCAGGGCGCAGCTAGGTGGTACAGTGGATAGAGCACCAACCCTGAAGTCAGGAGGACCTGAGTTCAAATTTGACCTCAGACACTTAAGGTTTCCTAGTTGTGTGACCCTGGGTAAGTCATTTAACTCCAACTACCTGAGGAACAAAAAAAAAAAAAAAAAAAAAAAAAACCTTTCCAAATGGAGTTATGAAGAGTCAGACACAACTGAACAACAACAACAAATATAAAGGTCTAGGTAAAAGTCACTACATTGTATGATAATTATCAATTTAGTCAGCAACAGGGTCAAAACTAAAGTCTTTTTACTCTGCATACAATATTATTGAATATAAACGTGTCACTCCTGTTAGACCTAACCCTATGATGAAGGGAGAGAAGTCAAAATGGAATAAGGGGTAAAGAGAAGCAATGCATTTCCAAAATGGCAATCACAGGACCTGAGTTCCTGAGTTCCAACCCTAGCTTCTTCACTTATTAGCTATGGCAAATCATTCAACTTCCTTGCACCTCTAGTTCCTCATCTGTAAAATGACAGTGTTGAGCCAAATGACTTTTAAGGTATATTCCAGTTCTAGAGCTAGAAGCCTAATAAGGTGCTATTTTAGTGACTATTGCAGTGACTCCATGAAAATCTTCTCGTGATCAGAACAAAGGATTCTAATGAATAAACCTTTCTCTCTGCTCTTTGAAAACTACATTTCATTGTCTCATCCTCTATAATTATCAAATCTACCTGTTCCTAACTGCCCTGGATTGGTTAATAATAGTAACATTTTAAAATCAGCCTTTCCATTTTAGATGTTCTATTTTTAAAAGAAATTTTAATCTAGTAAGATTAATAATCTAGGAGCTTTTTGAAAGTGGTTAGCATTTTAATTCATTGTGTATGATTTTAATTCTACAGTTCTTATTAGAGTTCTGTGCTTAGTCCCTAAAGCACTCATATAAGAACATAAAATTTGAATTTGTTCTTCCATAAATGGAATAGGGATTATCAATACCCGTGATTTCATTGGTCTAGAAAATTCCAAATGAGAAAACATTTTCTACCATAAAAATTAGCACTTGTCCAGGGAAACATAGCCAGTATATGTTAGGGGTGGGGGGCTAGGAGCCAAGGTGTATGCATCTCGGTTCCTTGGATTCAAAGATAGGGCTCTATTTTAAAGCCACTAGATGGCGCAGTGGATGTTGGAGTAGAGTGTAGGAGCAAATTTCAGGAAAACCCGAGTTCGAATACAACTTCAGATACTTTGTTGTATGGTCCTGAACCAGCGATGTAACTTCTATCTGTCTCTATTTCCTCATCTGTAAAATGGAGCTCATAGTTGCACCTAACGGGTAATGATGTGAGGATAAAATGGCTATTTGCAAACTACTTTGCACACTTTCAAATGCCTAATGAATGGTAACATTCTTTTGTTTGCTTTATGTTAAATAAGTGCAATTCTATATATATTTCCACAATTATCTCGCTGCACAAGGAAAAATCAGATCAAAAAGGGAAAAAATGAGAAAGAAAACAAAAAGCAAGAAAACAACAAAAATGGTGAAAATACTATGTTGTGATCCACATTCAGTCCCCACAATCCTCTCTCTGGATGTGGATGGCTCTCTCCATCACAAGTCTATTGGAACTGGTCTGAATCACCACATTGTTGAAAAAAGCTACGTCCATCACAGTTGATCATCGAATAATCTTGTTGTTGTAGTGCACAATGTTGTCTGCTCACTTCACTTAGCATCAGCTCATGTAAGTCTCTCCAGGTTTTTCTGAAATCACCCTGCTTTCTGATAGAACAATAATATTCCATAACATTCACATAGCATAACTTATTCAGCCATTCCCCAATTGGTGGACATCTACTCAGTTTCCAGTTCCTTGCCATTATAAAAAGGACTGCTACAAACATTTTTGCACATGTGGGTCCTTTTCCTTTTTTTTTTAATGATCTCTTTGGGATATAGGGCCAGTAGAAACACTGTTGGATCAAAGGGTATTCACAGTTTGATAGCCTTTTGGGCATAGGATAATTTATTCTTCACCACAGCATAATGCTTCTCTTGCCATTTTCTATCCTGAAAGGATGAATTTTTTTTTATTCTAGATCTAGAATCACATTGCTTTTGACAATTTTAGGGTTTTTCCTATGAGTCTGCAACTTAGAGAGTTGCAGATGGTTATTGAGAAGTTAGTCATTGGGCACAATAGAGCCTTGGACCCTTCTGTAGCAAAAAAAAAAATCTGCACAACACTTCAGAGAAAGCATCAGAATTATAAAGAAAACATTTAATGCCTTCTCTGGCAACATTTCTTCCCTCCCTGACTTTCCCTGTTCAGTTTCCTCCTCTCCCAGCTACATCTGAAGTATCTCTAGTATTTGGCCCTGGATTAAAAAATCAATGAAAAAATAATACTAATTCTCTTGTGGCACCTAAAGACTCTTCAATCCTTACTCTTTACTTTCTTTAACATATCTAGAAAAAAGTCCCAGACCTAAAGGAGATATACTAGACCTGAGACTTTGGGGACTTGACTTAAAATCTGGCATCTTCTTCTTTGGTACCATTTCTTTTGTCCAATAGATGTGGTCCAGTACCATACAACAAAGTATCTGAGGTTGCATTTGAACTTGGGTCTTCCTGACATCTACTCCAACATTCTATCTATTGCACCACCTAGTGATTTTAAATTATAGTGCTATCTTTGAATCCAAGGAACCCAGATACACACCTTGATTCCTAGCCCCACCCCTGACATATACTGACTATGTTGCCCTGGCCAAATGCTGCTGACTTTCATGGTAGGAAATGTTTTCTCATAAATTCTATCATTTATAATTGTAGAATCATAAATTTAAATTTGGAAGGAACCTTAAAATTCCATCTATTCCAACCCCCTTGTTTTGCAGTTGAGCAAAGTGAGACTCAGTGAAATTAAATGTCTTGCCTGATGGTTGTCTAAAGCAGGACTCAAAAACAGCTCTTCTGCTTTTCCTCTTAATCTCTACCTCATATGATCCCAGGCTTCTTTTAAGATTCAGCTCAAATGCTTCTGAAAGAAACTCTTCCAGATCCCCTCTACCCCCAAGATGCTAGTGACTTCCCTGTCTTCCATCTCCAATGAAGGTATCTTGTACTGGATGTACCAATCTATGTATGTGTTGTCTTATCACTTTTAGAATGTTAGCTCTTTGAAAATAAGGAGTAGTTTTCATCTGGTCATAGATTTAGAACTAGATGGGACATTAAAGACCATGTATCCCAATTACTTCATTGTATAAATTGGGAAGTTAAGGCATAAAAAGATTAAATGACTTGCCCAGGATCACAGAGCTAGTAAGTGTTTAAGACAAGTCTCTATGACTCCAAATTCATTATCATGCCATGCTTTCTGGATCTCTTGTTCTCTTTTGACTTTCTTGAATCCCCAATGCTTAGTTACGTGTGTGTCTTGAATAGTAGTAAGTGCTTAAAAAATGCTTGTTGAGTGATTGATTTAATCTGGGTCTACTACTCTACCCATGTTACAATTCATTCTCATTATAAACTCTGTTTTGTAATTGTAACTATCAACATAAAGTTTATGTGGCCTTTCCAAACTAGTACCTAGTTTGACAAAGTGGAAAGTAGATGGGAAGTAGATAGTTTCTACTCTGTAAATCTCCTAACCTACAAACAAAACTAATAATGATTAAAATAATTCATAATTTTAATACATCCCTCATAAAAAAACAGATCCCTCCAAAAAATGTTATGAGCATTTGACAGATGAGGAAACTGAGGTTCTTACGTGAGTCACATAGCTAAGTCTCTAAAGTAATATAGGCAAGCAGACTTTCTGTGCACTTTCCACTAAACCACAGGACAACTAATGGTAACTGAATAAGTGTTCCTAAGTGATTATGAAAACCATATAAATCTATCTGTATTTTCTGAATCTTTGTCACTTTTACATGACTTTAGGAAGTTGTCCAATATTGATAGTTCACAGAGATAAGCTCCCTTGAAATTACACCTTGTGTTTCTTTATCAAAAACTTGATGCTAGATTTTTCTTATGTAAAAACAAACATGGAAGACTTGCCTTGCCTCAATATGGATATTATACATCCATTAGCTCAATCCAACATCAAATTGCTTCTTTGGCAGCCCAGTATAATGCTGATGAAGCTTGCATCCTTCTAAACCATTCCATTTTCACAAAAACTGCTTTCAGGGCTGGGAGTGGAAGATAGGTAAGGAGAAAAAGGAGACAAAGAAGGGTGGGGAGAGATAGAAATAAAGGGGGGAAAGACCATCAATAAAACATTTTTAAAAGAATTCTTTTTTAGCCATTTGTCCTCCCATTCTACACTTGGCCAGTTAATTTTTTTTTGAAACAAAATGTAAGTTTTACATGTATCTCTTTCTATTAAGCTACAATTTGTTAGCTTCCGATCACTATTGCTAGTTTATTAAGCTCTTTGGGAGGGAAGGTTCTCCATTCTTACTGCCAATATATGAATTATTTTATCTTTAAAAAACCCTTTTTTTGGTTGTCATTGTCTTTTAGTATTTATGGAAAACCTTGTTCCCCTCTACTAACCTTCTAGACACTATCTTTGTAGCACTTTGAAAGTGTTTAGCATTTTAATTTATTGTGCATGATTTTAATAGTTCCTGATAATTTCTACAAGTTTGAATATCCTTCTTATTAGAACGTTGAGCTTAATCTCTAAAGCACTTTTATAAGAATATAAAAGAATAAAGAATAGTTTTTTAAATTGCCCTTCCATAAATGGAATAGAGATTATATAGATTTCATTGGTCTAGAACATTCCAGATGAGGAAATACTTTGACCAGAAAGGTCAGCATTGGCCAAGTACTTGAGTAGTTGAGTTCTATCTTTCATGTATGTCCTTTATAGAACTTTCGGGCACTAGAGAAATGGGATACAAAGAGGTATATACTATCTGGTTTATGTCTTCAGTTGCTTACACTCTAGCAGGGAAATCAGAACCCACATAATGCTGCTCAGTTCTTTTTTAGTAGCATCTCACATTTTGTGACCCCAATTTTTTTTTTTGCAAAGATACTGGAGTTTTTTGCCATTTCCTTCTCCAGCTCACTCTACAGACGAGGAAACTGAGGCAAACGGAAGGAAGGGACTTGCCCAGGATCACCCAGTTGGTGTCTAAAGTCAGATATGATGCAGAAAGACGTCGTCTGACCCCAGGTCCAGTGCTCTATGCACCACGGCGCCCCCTAGCTCCTAATGTTTCTTAACTGTTCTTTAGAGCCAAGATTTCCTGGGAGTTGCCCAATAACGGTTGTGAGACCGGTGTTATTGCAAGTCACAGATGATGGAGAGAGTAAGTGGCTTGCAGCTAGATGGCGCCAGAGTGCCTGGAAGATCCAAGAGAGTTCAAATCCAGCCCCGTCCAGCTACTAACTCTGGGATCCTGGGCGCTCTCCCCATAGCCTCGGTTTCTCTGAAGAATGGTCTCGGAAGCCCGTTTTAACCCTCTATCTATGTGCCAATCTGCGACCCACAAACTCTCTGGGCTTCTGTAACTAAGATTAGACCGGAAGACTCCTAAAGTCCCTCCCAGATTTAAATCTTAAGAATAACAAAGCCAGGTTGCCTGGAAAGGATGATAGAGACCTGGGAAGTCAAAACCCAACGCCTAATTAGGCTTATTATGCAGCCTTTTGTCCCTTTGTAATGGGATTAACAATCATTTGGGAAGAAAAACAAAGATTAGGATACCTTTAAAGAGAAAGGACGACTCAGAAATTTCAAACAAAAAGCTGGCCCAGTCTCTTTACCAGACCCAAGAAGTCAACATCACCCATTGCTAAGAGCTGACAACTGAGCGGGTTAGATAAAAAATAGAATCTTGGAGACCTGGTCAGCTTTAAATGCTCTCATTCTAGTCCTATTTTTGATGATAAGGAGCAGCGTGTGGTGGAGCGAGAAGCAGTTAAAGTGGAAGGCTGATTGTTTTTTCCAAATAAAAACTTTAATTGGTGAGCTTTAACATATTCAAGGGAGCTCTATAAAGTGTTTTGCTTACTTTTAAAGAATTGTGGAATGCCTGTGATAATTAGGAGTTTCACATGGTTCAACAAGTATTTATAATAGCAGCTATAATTGCTAGTAGATGCAACTATTATGCCCCTTTTACAAATGAGAAAACTGAGGCAGACAAGCCTCAGGACAATATATAATTTGCAATGAATCATGTTTGTTGTAATCCACAGAAAACTGCTGTTGTAAACAGCACTTGGAACACATATGAGTACTTAATAAAAAGCATTTTTCATTCTTCCTTTCTTTTCTCTTTCTTTCCATTTTCTCTTCCTTCCTTCCTTTCTCCCTTCCTTCCTTTTTTTCCTTTTTTCTTCTTTCCCTCCTTCTCTCCTTCCTTCTCTCCCTTCCTTTTTTTCCTACTTTTCCAAAGCTCTTAGGGACCACCCTGAGTAGATATTTTCAAAAGGAAAGAATGCCACTAAGTAGCACACAGTGTATCAAGTGCTGGACCTGCAGTCAGAAAGACTTGAGTTTGAACATAACCTCAGATACTCTATTAGCTGTGTCCATAATTCATTTTCCTTATCTGAAAAAAAAAATGGGGATAGCAATAGGTAGCCTCTATCTCGGGTTGCTGTGAGGATGAAATGAGATAATGCTGATAAAGCTTTTTTGTAAACCCTCAAGGGCTGTGAAAATTTTAATTGTTATTTTATTTTGAATATATCTTTTGGTGATTATCAACTCTGAAAAATGTCAATTCAGCTTTAGAATTCAAGAAAGATTTCACTAGCATATATTAAAAGGACAGTGGGCTAGGTGTTGGACACAAAATAAACAGAATCAGGTTTCTGCAGTAGGAAAAGCAAAGTATTTGCAGCTACCAAAACCTGTATTCAAATCTCAAATCTTTCTGTTTCTAGGTGCATGGCTTTGAACAAACTATTTAGCCTACCTCTCCCTTTATCTGAATGATGAAAGAATTGGACCACGGGATCTCTACGGTCCCTTCCAGGGATAAGAAGGCCTCTCCTTACAATTGTCCCTGCCCTCCAGGAGTAGGCACAGAGAAGGAAAATGACACACCTGAGGGTATTCAGGTAGCATCCTTTTGGTATGTTTGTTCTTATTTTCCCCCCTCACATTTGCTTCCTAGAATGTCTTCATTCAGCTTAAATCCCATTTTTTATATAATAGCTTTTTATTTTCAAAATACATGCAAAGATAGTTTTTAACATTCACTCTTATAAAACCTTGTGTTTCATTTTTTTCTCCCTCCCTCTCCCTTCCATCCAGACAGTAAGTAATCCAATCTAGGTTAAACATGTGCAATTTTTCTAAACATATTTCCACATTTATCATGGTGCACAAGAAAAATCAGATCAAAAAGGGGGAAAGAGAGAGAAAAAAAAAAAAACAAGCAAGCAAACAACAACAAAAAAGGTGAAAAAACTATGTTGTGATCCACATTCAGTCCCCATAGTCCTCTCTCTGGCTGTAGATGGCTCCATCCATCACAAGTCTATTGGAATTGCTCTGAGTCACCTCACTGTTGAAAAGAGCCACGTTCATCACAGCTGATCATTACATAATCTTCTTGCTGCTGTGTACAATGTTCTCTTGGTTCTTCTACTCACTTCACTCAGCATCAATGTCTCTCCAACCCCTTCTGAAATTATCCTACTGATCATTTCTTACAGAATAATCATATTCCATAGCATTCATAAACCCTAACTCATTCAGCCGTTCTCCAACTGATAAGCACTCACTCAGTTTCCAGTTCCTTGCCAATACAAAAAGGGCTGCCACAAACATTTCTTGAAGAGGATCAAAAATATCATGAATGAGTCATGATGACTTTTTAGTGAATTGGATGTGAGGCAGTTTTACAAAGTCAAGTAAACATCCCCCTCACTCAACTACTCTCAACCTGGGTTAGCCCATCTGCTGAGACAGCTTAACTGGGTTCTGGCTGTTGTCCATGCTACAGCTTCTTGGGGCCACAAGAGAGTTGAGGGCCAGGTGGACATAAAAGGTGTGTGAGCAACCCTGAAAAGGATATGGCAAGCCCTCTCCCCAGAGGTGCAAATCCTTCCTGAACACCTCAGACAACTCAGCATTTAAGCTAAACCTTTAAGCAATTGGTCTCAAGTGAAAGAAAGAGTTATAGATGGAGATATGAGCTTGGAGCCAGAAAATCTGGTTTCAAATTCTCCTTCCACACTTACAGGTCATGTGCTGCTGTAACCTCTGTAAGTCTCAGTTTCCCAGGTGTAAAATGGAGATACTAACAATTGAACTACCTAGCTTTTAGGGTTAGAAGGCATTGGATCAGTTTTTTTCATCAGTATAGGAAACTCTCAGATAAGGAAACTCTCTTACCAGTGTAAGCTGGTACCATATTTGTAACTTAATCTTAGGAAACTGTCAGTCAGAAGTGAAATGACTTGCCCAGGATGCCACAGCTGATAATTGCCAAATGTAAGATTTAATCCCTGCCTTCACAGGTTAGCTCTGTCTCTTTAGGTTTATAAAATGAACTAAAAAGAAGAACTTGATTGTGCAAATGTTAAAATTCAAGTGCCAGGAGAGATAATTATTTTTTTCTTTTTATTATTACTTCCTAAATTTCTTATTAAAGCTTTTTATTTTCAAAACATATGCAACCCACATGTGCAAGAATGTTTGTGGCAGCCCTTTTGGTAGTGGCTAGAAACTGGAAACTGAATGGATGCCCATCAATTGGAGAATGGCTGAATAAATTATGGTATATGAATGTTATGGAATATTATTGCTCTGTAAGAAACGACCAGCAGGACAATTTCAGAGAGGCCTGGAGAGACTTGCATGAACTGATGCTGAGTGAAACAAGCAGAACCAGGAGATCATTATACACAGCAACAACAATATTACATGATGATCAATTCTGATGGACATGGCTCTCTGCAACAAAGAATTGTCTCAAACCAGTTCCAATTGTTCACTGAAGAAAACCATATACACCCAGAGAGAGGGAAATGAAATGTGGACCACAACATAACATTTTCATGATCTCAATTGACATTTGCTTGCATTGTGTTGCCTTTCTCTGATTCTTTTTTTTTTCTTGTAGATGGGATTTTTCTTGCATAACTTCTCAAGCATTTCAACTTTATTAACATGTAGTGGACTTCCTGCCATCTAGGGGAGGGGGGGGTTAAAATTTGTAATGGAAAGCTTTGTAAAGATCAATGCTGGGGAACTACCTATACATATGTTATACAAATAAAAAGCTTTAATAAGAAAAAAAACATATGCATAATTTTCAACATTCACTCTTACAAAGTTTTGTGTTCCAGATTTTTTCAGTCCCTTCCCTCCACCCAGTTTCCTAGATGGCAAATAATCCAATACAGGTTAAAAATGTGCAATTCTATACATATTTCCACAATTACCATGCTGCAGAAGAAAAAATCAAATCAAAAAGGGAAAAAATGAGAAAGAAAACAAAAAGCAAGCAAACAATAATAAAACAAGTGAAAATATATTGTGATCCACACTCAGTGTCCACTCTCTCTCGGTATAGATCTTCATCACAAGACCACTGGAACTGGCCTGAATCATCTTATTGTTGAAAAGAGCCACGTCCATTGATCATCTTATGATCTTGCTGTTGCTGTGTACAATGATCTCCTGGTTCTGCTCATTTCACTTAGCATCAGTTCATCTAAGTCTCTCCAGGCCTCTCTGAAATCATCCTGCTGATCGTTTCTCATAGAGAAATATTCCATAAAATTCATATACCACAACTTATTCAGCCATTCTTCAAATAATAGCAATCCAGTTTCCAGTTTCTAGCCACTACAAAAAGGGCTGCCACAAACATTTTTGCACATGTGGGTCCCTTTCCCTCCTTTAAGATCTCTTTGGGATACAGACCCAGTAGAGACACTGCTGGATCAAAGGATATGTAGTTTGATAGCCCTTTGGGCATGGTTCCAAATTGAAGAGCGATAATTGTTAAAGATTCTGAAAAGTGAATTCAAGGGAAGATGGCACCTCAGGAATGAAGGACTAGACTAAAAGATTGAATGGAGATAACACATGATATGGAGATCAGGAAACAGCAGGCAGGCAGTATGGGTGAAATATAGTATGAAAATGGGAAGAACCGAAATTAAAACTGGAGAGTTTGGTTTAAATCTAACTGTGGAGGGTTTTCGAAGCCAAATTGAATTTATAGTGTATATTCTAGAGACTCTACTAGGGAGCTATAGGAGGTTTTTTGAGCAGAGATCAAATGGTCAGCCCTATGACTTAGGAAGATTAATTTGTTGATCATAAGAAATGGATTTGAAAGGAGAAAAGACTAGAAGCAAGGATGGGAGAGGCACTGAGTTGCCTGAATTAAGAAGGTGACCATGTTAGTGAAGTGTAAACAAATATATTAAAAGTTATTAAACAAATATACTAAGATAAATATATGAAGTCCATCGTGCTCTTTACCCAAAATTTTAAGTATTCTACTCATTGCTCTGACCATGCTTTTTTCTCCACTTGTCCAACTATTGTTCCCTCCAAAATTTAACAGCATAAAAATACAATAAAACATAGGTAATATTAGATTTTAAAATAAGTAAATATATAGTCCCTGGGATCCTTACAATATGGTGATCACCTTTTTTAGTTGTTTGACACCACTATTTCATTTGGTGGTCTCATAAGCTGCTGTGGATTTAATTACTATCTCTATGCTGACAATTTTCAAATCTACCTTTCTTGCCCCAACCTCTGCTTAGTTTTTTCAATCTTGAATCTCTGCTTTTCAGACATCTCAAACTAAATGTCCAATTGACATCTTAAACTCAAAAAGTCCAAAAACAAACTTATCTGTCTCCCCACACACCCCTATCTCCCATATTACTGTAGAAAGCAAAACCTGCCTCTTAGGCTCACAATTTAGATGTCATCCTTGAATTTTTGCAGTCTCCTCTTTCATTCTCTTTCTCTCACTTTCTGTCTTTGTTTCTGTCTCCCTTCCTCTCTCTCTCTCCCTCCCTTCTCTGTCTCTATGCCTCCCTTTCTGTCTCTCTGTCTCTTTCTCTCTTTTCCCTCCTTATCCAATCTATAGAGAAGGCCTGTAGATTTCACGTTTGCAATATCTCTCGAATATGACTCCCTTCTCTCTTCTGATGAACCCTGTTTGGGTTCAGATCCTCATCACTTCATGCCAGCACTATTGCAGCTGTGGGAGGGATCTGTCTGCCAGAGTTCTCCCCACTTCTACGCTCTAACTAGTCGACAAAGTGATTTTCTTTAAAGTGAAGATCAAACCATGTCATTCCTCTACTTGAAAAGCTCCAGTAGTTATCACCTCCAAGATCAAATACAAAATTCTCTGCCTGGAGCATTCAAAGTCCTTCAACTTTCTTATTTTTCCAGTCTTATACCCCAATGGAGTACTCTTTGATCCAGTAATATTGGCAGCCTTATTATTCTATAAATATGACACTCCGTCTCATTTCCTCTGGCTAGAATGCTCTTCCTCTTCATGTCTACCTGCTAGCTTCCTTCAAATCTCAGCTAAATTCCCACCTTCTACAAGGAGCCATTCCCAATCCTTTAATATCTTTTCTGTGGTTAATTTCCTATTTATGCTAAGTATAGGATTTGTCCTTGTGTTTGTGTCTTATCTCCTCCAATAGATTTTGAGCTTTTTGAGTTGAGGGACTGTTCTTTGACTATCTTTGTATTCCCGGGGCTTAGTATAGAGCCTGCACATAGTGGGTGCTTAATAGAGAGTCATCATCAGATTAGCCGCACTATCTTTTCCTCCTCCAACTCCCAATAGGTGGGCATTTATTAAGTTCATCTTCAGCTCTCTTTTCATCTTTCAATACCTTGAGATCATTTTATCCTCTCCTATAATTTCAATTATCTTTAAATGCTCTGAAAAAATGGCAATGTGCCTTACAAACACAATGTTATGAAAACCTTGAGTTCAAACCTCTTTATCTCAACAGATCTAGGAACAAGGACACACCCTACACTGATGCTATTCAGATGCCTAATCCATCCTTGCACATTGGTTCTCAAGTTGCTGTGGCTGAAAAATATTCACCTCTTGAGATTGAACCACAGAATAACTAAAAGTACAAAGGGACCTTGGGGGTGTTCCAGTAGAGCCACTAACTAAAGCAAACAACATTCTCAACTCCTACAAATTGTCATCCTTATGCTGTTCACAAACAGCTAGTCATCACCCTAGATAATGATACACCCAAGTACCCTCAGTGAATCAACAAGCATTTATTTAGTGCCTATTCTGTGCCAGCATTGGGAACAGAGGTAAAAACAAATCATCCTTACTTTCCAGGACATTACACTCTATGTATAGGATGAGTCAACACACAGATAAGTATAGGCAAAATAAATACAAGGTTTATTTGGGAAGTACTGGCAGCTGAGGCATCAGAAAAGCTCTTATGTGAGAAGTGGTGATTGAACTGAGCTTTGAAGGAAACTAGAGACTCTAGAAAACATGGGAGGGAGTTAGGAGGGGAAGAGAGGAGGCAGAATTTGGGGAACATCTTTCAGTATGAAGGAAAGCCTATGGAAAAGACACAAAAGCAGAAGAGGGAATGGCTTGTGTGAAGAAGAGCAAAAATGCTATTTTGATAAGACTGTTGAATGGGTGAGGGAGAATCATGTATAAATAAAACTTATAAAAAAAAAGTTGGAACCAGCTTGTGAAGGGTTTTTAATGCTGAACAGAGGAGTTTGCAGTTGTAACCTAGAGGGAATAAGGACCACCTGAATGAAGTATGAATGACATGGTTAAAGTTGTGCTTCAAGAAAATCACTTTGGCAGCTGTGTGGAGGATGGATTGGAGAGAAGTACTTGAGGCAGGGACACAAATTGAAGAGGGTTTTGCAATAAACCAATCTGGAGCCGGGGTAAAAGCGAATATTGTGAGTTAGCTCCTGAACTCCTTTTGGAAAGTAAACAGAGGGATTTGTCAGCCAGATAGATCACTGCCATAAAGATCTGCACTGCCTGATACAGACGACGGAATGAACCTTGAAGGAAAATAGGTGTCTCAGCCAAGAGCATTAATTTGCAATAGATATTCTCTTATCTTTGTTGAATTGAAATGAGTGGGTGTAGGAGAGGGAAGGAAGAAGTGTGTTCTCTCCATTCTTTAACTCCTTGTGAAAGAAAGCATAATTTGCCTTGAAGAGGATATCCTGGGATGGAATACTGCCTGGAGAAGAGCAAGGTTTCCAAAAGTTCCAGAAAATAAAAAGATTGAGAAGAGGAGATCAAAGAAATTTGTTGATGACAGATTGAAGATTCCAGATAGCACAACAGAAAAATATAGAGGGAAAAAAAAGCCACTTCACTGTAATCCTACTATTGGAAATATACCCCTCAATGAGTTCAAAGATGGAAATGTCCCATAGATACTCAAACATTTATACCACACTTTTTATGTTAGCAAAATAAACTGAAAACAAAGCTGTTCCCCAAGGATTGTTTGAAGAAATTGTGGTATGTGAATGTAACCGGAAATTACTGTGCTGTAGGGAATGACATTCTAAGAAGCAAGGGGAAACTTACATGAACTGCTAGTGAAGAAAGCTGAACCAAGAGAAAGATGCTTTATAGCAACAGAAACAGAAACAACACTAACAGGCAGCTTGTCTTAAATGTAATGAAATGTCTCAAATCCTAGAGAATAGATGTTTAGATAGAAAAATTGGAGACTATAGTCAAAGATGTGTTGTATTCTGTCAGACACAACCAGTGCTACAATCCAATTTGTTGAATTATTTTTCTTCATTAGAAGAGTGAATATTGGACATGGGGAAGAATGTATATTAAATGATTATGGTTTAAAAAAATAGGAAGACCATTCCAGAGAGCTATTTAGAATCATACATGCCTCCAAATCACTAAACCATGGACCTTTGGACCCTGAGATACTACAAATTGTCCTATATACTATAAAAGAAAAAGTGAAAGCTCTAAGTGCACAACAGTGAAATAGCTTTTTTTGTAGTGAAAAAGAACTGGAAACTAAAGGAGTTCCCATCAATTGCTGTATTTTTTAAAAAAGAATTATGATATATAAATGTAATGGAAAACTAACACTTATGAGAGAAAAGGTTTCAGAGAAACCTGAAATACCTGCCTGGACTGATTCAGAGTTCAGTACAATTAACTGAACAATTTATCTAATAACAATGTAGGGGGGAAACCCCATACTGAAAAACTTAAAAAAAAAACAAAAACAAAAACCTGCTCAGTGGAATGACTAACCATAATTGATAAAGCAAGCTACTTACTTCCTGGCAGAGAAGTGATAGATGAGACACATAATTTTAGACACCACCAATGAAAGAATTTGTTTGGCTTGTCTGTGTAAATTTGCTACATGAGTTTTCTTTTTCCTTTTATCAATTGGGAGGAATAAGATGAAAAATAGAAAAGATTATAAGAATAGTCTTTCCTATCCCCCCTTTTCCTCCTCCATCCAAATGAGAAGAGAACTGAAAGATTAGACAGAATCATAGACAAGCAGGATAACTTTGAAAGTTACATGTTGAATTTATGATGTATTTAAGAAAAGAAAGTAAACTCCCCAATCCTTTTCTTTTGATCTTCAATGTTGATGTGTTTTATTTGGTGTTTGCTAACTTTAGACTGGGCAGCTAGTGATAATAGTAGAGTACCCCTTTCCATCTCAGTTGCTAGCTATGACACCCTGGCCAAGTCATTTGATCCTGTTTGCCTCAGTTTTTTATCTGTAGAATGACCTGAAGAAAATGGCAAACCACTCCAGGATATTTGTCCAAAAACAAACAAACAAACAAAAAACCTGCAAAAAAAAAAGTTTAGGATAAAGCAAAAGGGAAGGCAAAAAAGTCAAAAGTCTGAGGGAGCTGGAAGGGAAAGATGGATGGGGACAACAGCATGATCTTTACTTAAGTAGGAAAGTTGGAAGTGAATTGCTATATCTATTTTGGTGAATTGTTTTTGTTACTTTTATTGGACCTAAGGAAGAGTATTTAAAGTGACTGTGCTTTGGAAAAGACCAACCATCCTGGAAAATAATTTTGAAGCAGGTTTTCCTTCAAAGTTTCTAAATCAGGGATGAGAAGAGCAAATAGAGGATGCCCCGTCTCTCTCTCCAATCCAGGGGAGTAGGAGATATGGAAGAAAGTTGCCCAAGGCTTGATGTTTGTTCTGGTCTTGTCAGTGTTGCTGCCACATCTCAAGAAATCGCTTTCTCCTGAAGTGTCTAGCTTTCCTAGACTTGGCCCTTATTATCTTTGTTGACTCTCTTCCAACTAACTCCTACTTTGTAAGCCAGTTATCACTAATTCAGTTCCATTCAATAAACTATTATAATGTACTTACTAAGTATTTGGCACCCTGCTAGGCCTAGGACTACAAAGATAGGGAAGAAACAATCCTTGCCTTCAGGAATTTATAACTTGAGTTGACACCTTGATGTAACTAGCTCTAAAGAAAGATTTCCCTGTTACTTTGGCACAGTAATGCCCTCAATTAAATTGAACACAGTATGTTGCTCATAGTTAGGAAACAGATCTGTAGCTGAATACAAGGGGTAAGCATTCACCTCTTTTAGTTAATGGTCTTCAATTTAAAAAAATTAATCAATCTGAAATAGCTTGAGAAGGGGACTATGGGTAAGAAGTATAGAGAATGGAGCCAACACATTCACCAAGGGAAAGGCAATTTAGGGAGGTTGGAACACATTTCAATGAGTTAAGAGTCTTGATTTCCGACAAGCTGACAACTTTCCCAGCTCTTCAATCTTGTAAGCCCCAGATCATTTATGTGAACCTCACCCTAGTTTCATCCACAAATCATATAAGTCACACATTCAACAACTCCATTCAATTAAACATTAAAAATTGATGCTGTTCCAGGCACTGATTTAGGCCACCTAGTCCTGCCCATGAGCCATTTACCGTCTTCTGGAGAGAGACAGGACAGAATATCAGCACTGAGTCCAGTCCTGCTAATTCCTGACCAAAGATTTTCTCCTTAGTCTCACTGACAAGTGGCCATCTAGGGGTTTCCAGCTCCAAGAGCTATCTCTGTTGGCTGAACTTAGTAGCCTCTGAGGTCCTTCTTGTGACTACTACTGAGGGGAAAGCCAGCTTTTTTACCCTTCCAGGAGTGAGGATCTAAAGGGAGCCTGCTTATTTATTCATCCTTCTGGCTTGGAGTGTGGGTAGGCCAGGTGGAACCTTAAATGACTGCCTAGGGGCAGAAGCACGTGGCTGGTGCCTTTGTTTACTTATATAGCCTGAGAAAAGAAAGATTCTCGGCTCACTCTAGCTTTTCTTTCTTTAAGCAAGCACGGTTTAGGGATCTGAATAGAGACTTCCAAGGATAGGCAGTGGCCACCTCAGAAAGACTGGGGTATCTTGGCCAAGCAGCTTATAGGAACTACAAGGCCACATCCATGCTCCTAGCAGGGGAGTTTGGGAACAGTGCTCTTCCTGACAGATTGGCTTCTGGTTTGAAGAGATTTTTGAGAACTATATTATTTTTTCTGGCTAGAAGTTCAGATTCAAGGATTCTCACATTTGAGGTTACCCCCTACACACACACACACACACACACACACACCCCACCCCAAGGCAGGCACTGCCAATAAATCTCCCTTTTCTGTCTAGAAAGCCTCATTATTAGATTCCAAGGCATATGAAGTCCTGTTCCTTCTAATAAGGAAACCTGCTTTTTGTGAGTGTCCTCTCAGGTCCGGGGGGGGGGGGAAGAGAGGGGGCAGTCTACAGATTTTTTCCCTAAACTTTGTTATCTCTCCTCTTTCTCCTCCCCAGAAGCTAACTGCAACATTGCTGTTAAGCTCTTGATTAAGCTCTTAAGTGCTTAATCAAATGGCTAGGGACTTGGATTGTTTTATCCTAATCTTTGCCTTACTGTTACACATACATTATATATATATATAATATGTAACATATATGTGCTATAAATAGAACATGTATATGGGAGCATGGGGGTGTGTCCTTTCTCCTTCTTTCTTTCCTTTTTTGTTTGTTTCTCTTCTTCAAAAAGCCTTCCATGACCCTGTCTCCTCATGTGAAACTGTTTGTCAAAATGTTCTTTACAAAAACTCTAAAGCTTTTCCCAATCCTTCAACCAGACCAGGCATTAACAAGAAAGAGAAAGAAAAGAAATTAACAAAGAAAGGGCAGCTAGGTGGTCATTGAATAGAGCACTGGTTCTGGAGTCAAAAGGACCTGAAATTCGGCCTCAGATACTAGTTGAGACCCTAGGCAAGTCACTTATCCTTGCAGCCGAATTGTTGTGGATAAGGTCCTGAACTTGGAGTCAGGAGGACTGTACAAATCTCTCCTCAGAGCCTCTGTGAAGTGGAGTTAATGATCGTTGTAACTATAAAACAGTTGTTTTGGTTTTTTTTTAGTGAGAAAAAATCATTATGTAAACCTTAATGTGCCCCAGAAGAGAAAATGAACTTTTTTTCCCCCTGTTGTCGCTGTTGCTGTTTCTTCCCCTCCTTTCCCTCTGCTTCACCCCATCAGTCATCCACTCGTGGCTTTCTGTGCCCTATGTGGCCTTGACATTTTCAACAAGAACACCAGAGAATCCTTTGATTTCCTAAAATGAAATCTGCTCGATGGACTTTGGGTTCTAAAGGGAAGAAAAACAAAAACCAAAACTAAATACCTCTCTACTTAAAAAAAAACAAAAAACAAAAAAAAACCAAAAAACCAAGCTCAAAACCAAATTCCTTGAGATTTTATGGACTAATGAGAACTCCTGGACAGTAAGGACTCCTATTTCTCTAGAAGCTGTAAAGTCCTAGCTTACTATCATTTCCAGTCGTTCCCTGAGGTGCCTAAAGAAAATATTATCTAGTTTAGCGATAGAGCACAAGGAGCTCTGAGAAGGGACCGGCTTCACATCCCACAGTTGAAGTGGCTCAGGGCAGATTTGACCCCAAACTCAGACTCCTTCACATCCCACCAGCTCTCAATGAACTGGTCGGGCATTGGGACATTTCCCAATACCGGAGCGCTTCGGCAGACCTCTTCGGCAGTCGTGCCTGCGCAATTACGCAGGGGCCTCTGAAATACACCTTTCCACTCTTGTTCCAAGTTACTCCCTCTCTGGGAGGGGGGTCTGAGGAGCTGTGATGGTCAGCCAGAAGCTTCTTCCACGGCAGGAAGGAGAGGTTTTGATAACAGAGACAAAAACAAAAGCGCACTTAGGTGAACTCCTTCTGTCCCGGCGCCCCCGCAGCCTGGCCCCGCTTCAACCTCAAGACACAGAATAGCAGGGCTCCCGGCCAGCCGGGCTCACACGGCGCCGCTTGGGAGGCCAGTCTAATTGAAAACCGGACGAATCCTGCGGGAGACCACTCGACCCCTTTCCCCGCTCGTGTCCTCGGGGGTCTGGCTGAGGTCCTTCCAAAACACATCACCAGAACCACATGCCCACGGAGCTTCCCAAAGTCTCCGACTCGGAAGAGTAGCTTCGGCATCCGCAGGCCTCAATCTCCCCCTCTGTAAGTTGGGGACAATGGTCTCCGGGTCCGAAGGAGCGGGTGGACAAATGAGTTCTGGCCTTATGCCTCTGGCCAGGCTGGGGGGCACCCAATCCGGAAGACTAGTGGCTCTCAGCTCAGATCCAGCCTGGCAATTCGCTAGCTGGGGGACTCCGGCGAAACCTCACTCCCTTTGCCTCAGTTTCCTTCTTTGAAAGAAGAGCGGGAGGAGGCACGGCCAAGCCTTCCACGATCTTTGCGAACAGCCGGATGCAAGATCTGGCCGGGAGAGTCTGTCTTTGCACTCCCGGGCTCCGCACCGGCCCCGACACAGGGGACACTCTCCGTGGCCCCTGCGCTGACGGGCCCCCGGTACGAGCCCGCCACGCCGCAGACCCAGAGAACAGGCGGGCATGGGGAAAGCCGAGGCAGAGCCGCGGGGTGCTCGGGCTCTAACAGTCGGTCGAGAACCGGGCTGTCACTGCACTGATCTACCCATGTCAAGGAGGAAAGGGCCCACCTAGGGAAGGAACAAGAGCCCGAAGTCTGGCTGGAGACGGGGCAGGCCTGGACTCCTCCTTCTCGGGTCCCCTACCGTCCAGCTTGGGGTAGGCTCTGGGCGGGGCGGGTGGGGCGGGGCCGGGCTCAGCGTTCTCCCCGTCCCGCCCCATCCGCTCCTCCCCCGCCCGCCGCACAATGCCGCCGCCGACGGGGGGTCTGCGGTACGCATGCGCCCGAGGCGGGGGGCGGTGTCTAGGCGGGGCCACGAGACGCCGAGAGCCGGGCCC
>JAJPUD010000324.1:684307-740219 GCA_023553655.1 Myrmecobius fasciatus
AGTAGTAGTAGTAGTAGTAGTAGTAGTAGTAGTAGTAGTAGTAGTAGATGATAGTCTACAGGATGCACTAAAAATTAAAAAGAGGAAGGAGCCTACTACAGAAATTCAGGATTGAAGTGATATGAGGGAGAATGTGACTTAAGGAATTGACAGTGAGAATAGAGGTCTTTCTGACAATTTAGGGAAGTAATTATGGCCTTAAAAGAAATGAAAAATCCATATTCTTGGAAGGTTTTTCAAGGAGATAAAATGGCCTAGAGGGAATCAAAAGTTCTAGATGTAGGAGAGGAGAGATTTTAATTTGGTTCATTTAAATCCATTAATTGAAGTTGTGAGAGATTCTCATAAAAAAAAAAAAAACTTCACAAACCTAAAATGTCACATTTGATTTTAGTTTAGCAAACTAAGAAGTAGTAAGAATTTTGAATTCAATTTTAGCTGCTGCTTCTTTACATATTTATTCTGGTTGAATCTTAGGAAATGGACTGGTTTTTAAAATTTGGGGTATTTTGTTTAAAGACAATGTAAGCCAAACCCAAAGCCTTTGTTTTTACCAGAATTATACTTTTTCTTTTTTTGTTTGTTTTTGTTTTTGCTTTTTTGCTGAGGCAGTTGGGGTTGTGACTTGCCCAAGCTAGGCTAGGTTATGTTAAGTGTCTGAGTTCATTGAACTCAGGTCTTCCTGACTTCAGGACTGGTACTCTATCTACTGTGCCACCTAGCTGCCCCTTCAGGGACAGATAATCCATGTCCATTTTTTCTTTTACCAGCTTTTTCTAATAGTTAGAATGAGTAATAAAGTAAGTAAATGGGAAAAGTCAACAGATTTTCTGCTAACAATTAACTTTGAGGTTTGGTGAGGAGGAAGAAGAGGTTGATTACATTTTATTAATCCATTTTATCTCTTACATATATAATCATTTTCAAGTAGAAATAATTTAGTTTCACCTTTTAAACCCTCTCCTGCCTCTTAGGAATCCCTGGTACTTCAAAGTTCAGCTCTCATACAGGGTTTCCTGAAACCTCTTTCCTGATCCCTCTAGCTGTAAATTGTAATAAGTACAAAATTACATTGTACTTACTTTGTATATATTTAAGGCCTTGTTGTATCTGTTTATTTTTTGTCTTTGTATCCCCCAGAGCTTGGCAGAATTCTAGCTCATTGGGGCTTAATGAATGCTTATTGATTGAGAATTAATGATTAGATGGCAGTCACCTCTGGAGAAGAGTGAATAGTTGCTCAAATGTCTCCTATCCCTAGAGCAAGCCTAATTCATGATAGCCAAATTGCATCTTGGAGGGATTTCAACAGAGGGGAGGGATTTCAGAAGAGTCCATTTCAAGGCATGTGGGAGAAAGTCAAAAAGGAAGAAGGCAAACAAAGGGAATGTGTATGAAATGATAAAGCATTAATGGTGGGCACCCAGTCTCAGGAAGGACTTGAATGCCAGAATCAGGAGATTATAAATTACAAAGAACCTTTTCCCTTGTCCATGGCCAGTTTTTATTCCTTTGTTCAACTCAGCATTAAATTGACCAACTAAGTGAGCAGAAATAGTTAAATTCACTTCTAGTTCTTGAACAGACTTGACAGAGAATGAAACATTGTGGGACAGAAGAGAGCTGAAGCCAGCAATGGAGTAGTATTTTGTTTTCTTGTTTTGATGTGTTATGGGTTGATGTTCAGTCCTTTTCAGGGCACAAAAAAATACCAGCTATTCATCTTTTAAACTACTTTACAATGTTTATCATAAGTTGCTAATGTAATTTTAAAACAATTTTTAAAAGGCTTATGCTTTTAATTTCATGAATTGAGGAAAAAAAGCTAACCTTGCCTTAATCCTTTCAACTTTGAGAAAAGTTTCTTTTTTTAGATAATAACTTCTCAAACTGGGGTTGGGAAATGCTTTTTCTTTGGTTAAGAAAGCTTAATTTGCTAATCTGCAAATCAGCTTGTTTGGACTTTAAGTTTGCTTATAGTCTCAAAATTGTAAATGCCATTTTTTATGGCAATTTTGACTACCAGGATTTGTATGGATTTGGGGGGGGGTGTTTTAATGTTATTTTTCCATGCTTCCATTTCTTTGTTAACATACACTGATTGGAAAACTATAAAAGGCCCAAATCTTTACCCCATAAGTGGTTTTTTTTTGTTGTTTTTGTTTTTTCTACCTCTTTGGTAAGAAAACAGATTTTGGAGAGATAATAGTAAAACAAAGAAACTCAAATGAAGCAGACACAAGACTCAATTATTGTAGATTGTAGTTTTGCATTATTAGAGACAATATTTTTATGTGTTTTTGGCTAGAACTTTTACTAACATGTAACTGAATAAAGGTAAAGATGAAAAAGATGACCTAGGATGGGTGCCCTCAGTTGATGGGTGGAAGGGAACTAGTCTTTAAAATGAAATAAAATGAATTACCTATTGTAGGGACAGTGTGGTGCCCTTAGAAACCATGCATCCTTCCATATTCCCCTCCCCCATGGATTCTGTGCAGTTTCCCAAAGTTCCCCTGAGAGTGTGAAAAACTTTTTGTATCCCAGTATCAAGTCCATTTGCACTCCATTTCCTTTTGAGAACCCTATAGGTCTAAACAGGTACCTCTTTAAGCTGAGTGCATTAGGACTGATTTTCTTCTTGGGGATTTAACAGAATAAACCTATCCAAAAAGAGGCTAAGAGTGGGAACAATGAGATGGAAATTGGAATGGGGCAACACTGGAGGAAAGTCAGAAGAAGCAATGAGATGGGGTCTGGGATTCTTCCCTTCTATTGATTTCAGGCTTTATTTTGTCTATAGGATACTTAGTTTCCCCAATGTTTGCAGATTTAACATAAAACACTGAAATTAGCAAAGGAATCATTTTCTGACCCTAAGCTCTCTAGGAACTGTTTCAGTGACCTTACAATTTAGTGTTCTGAATGTAAACAGTAAGGACAAATATAAGACAAAATAAGTGGAATGAGAGAACTTGAAAGGTTCTGGATCCTTTGGGCAAGCACATTAAGTTCCTATTTCTTATTTCCTAATATTTATTCATCTTTTTAAAAATTATGACTATTTCATCCCCACTAACCTTCTAAGAACTACAAAAGATGCAGTAGCTGCTTGAGTTTGGAAAACATGCTCAAGATTTTATCCCAGGGCCAAAACTCTAGTATTGCCTCTTTTTTAAGAGTTATTGGTATAACTCTGACTCATGTTACAAGTGCCAGTCCCAAAGTTTTTACTTTGAAAAAAGATACAGCTTTTATGGCATCAGTCATTATTCTAAGTCCACTGTTTTCATAACTTGCTTTCCCCCCCCCCCCAAACTCTAGAATATAAACTAACATACACCATTTTAATATGTAGGTAGTTTCTTAGAAGTATGGGGAAATAATCACCCTAAAGTAAACTGTATCATATGGCTCTTATCTTAATGAAAGGAAATTCATATTTACAGAATCAAAAGTTGAGAAACTAATCTTTTTTTTTTTTTTTTCTTTTTGCTAAGGCAATTGGGGTTAAGTGACTTGCCCAGGGTCACACAGCTAGGAAGTGTCTGAGACCAGATTTGAACTCAGGTCCTCCTGACTTCAGGGCTGGTGCTCTATCCACTGCACCACCTAGCTGCCCCTGAGAAACTAATCTTTTAAAGACCAGTAAAAGCTAGGGCATGGTGATCCATGATTATAATATCAGGTACTTGGGTTGCTGGTTTTCTTGAGTTCAGAAGTTCTAGGTTGCAGTAGGTTATGTATGTCAGTGGGTGATTTCAATGTGTCACCAGTGTTGGGCACCTGGGCAGTGAAGTGGCCCTTTTACTTCCTTCTTGAGTTAGGCAGATCCCACTAAAAAAAAAAAAAATTTCAGTTTTGTTTTTAATTAAGTAAAGATACAGTTGTCAGTTGGAGGATCTTCTGTTATAATAAAATTGTTAACATATTCTGTATCTTCTCCAAAAAATTGAATGGAAAAAAAGATGACACTTTCCAATCAGTTTCCAGATTTTCTTTGGATGGAGCTCTCTTCTAGTAGGTTCTGGGGTTTTTTGTTGTTGTTGTTTGTTTGTTTGTTTAAACCTTTAATGAAATAAGCAATTATGGGATCCTAAAATTAAGGATTTAAAAGAACATATTTACTTGGGATAGATGGAGAGTCTCTTGTCTTGACTGAGAGAAAGCTCAGTGGTTATGTCTTTTTAGACTATTAAAGACAGTGAAGGATCAGAGGGAAATCTCTAAAGTGTCTTTAGTATAATATTTCTATTCTTGAGAGCTATTTGATGGGCCTTATTAGATTTCCTCTCTAAATATATGTAATTAATGAAGATTTTTTTTGCATTCCTAAAAGTGGTTTAGTTGTCAACTTTTTAGTATATTATTATAAGTAACATATTCCTATAGATCTGAATCCAATTAATTTTACTGCTATCTCTGGACACCCAATATAAAATTATTTTTAAAGTGACAGCATCAACTAGACCATCTAATTTTGGGGCTACCTATTTCAACAACTGTATATCATTTAATATTGTAAGACAAAGCCAATCAAGTATTTATTAAGGTAGCTTCCTGTAGTTGGAGTTCTTTAAGAGCAAACAAAAACTACTCTTCTATGTTTTAAATTCTAATTTAATTTGGAAACATGGGGTAGGAAGGCCCTTTTAGTTTTTTAATTCAATTTTTATTAATTTAATATTCAGAAACATGGTATCTTAGGAAAAGATTTCAGATTCAGACCATTTTTTCTGCAGGCTGAGTTTATTTCAGTGGTTATCACTAGCTGATTATTACAGAAGGCTTACAGTGAACCAATTGTTGATGCATATTTAGTGAAAATAGCACCTAAAGCTTCAGTTTTTCATTATTCAGAAGAGCTTAACCCAGTATTAACTAAATTAAGCCCATTTATTTATCTTAAACAGTAACAATTTGTGCAGAAGAAAAGAAATTAAATATATCTTATCAAAAGTTCTTTGTATTTCATATTGACTAAGATAAAAATACTTACTGCACCTATTTATTGGTTAACTTTTTCTGAAGGCCCCAGACAAAATAATCTTTCATTTGGCACATGAGCTTTTTATTTTAAAAAGTTTGTTAGTATTTTTTCTTTTTTTTTTCCCTGAGGCAATTGAGGTTAAGTGACTTGCCCAGGGTCACACAGCTAGGGAATGGTAAGTGCCTGAGACCAGATTTGAACTCAGGTCCTCCTGACTTAAGGGCTGGTGCTCTATTCACTGTGCCACCTAGCTGCCCCTTGTTAGTATTTTTTCTAGATTTATTGCAACAGCATTTAGATATTAATTGCCCATGGTACCATATGAAAAGAATTATTCCATAGATTTTCTGTTCTCTAGAAGTTTATGGTTTCTATGTGAGTAAAGAACATAGAGACAGTTAGATGAAAAGGTTTTCATGTATGCCCTGGGATCATGTATCATATATGAAAGCTTGAAGTTCAAGTAGGAAATGGGAAAGATGAAGGTGAGGTCTTCATATGACCAGTTCAGGAAAATTCAATCTTGTAGAAGCATTCAGAACAATCAGAGAAGACAGTTTAATGAATCCCAACCCTTGGCAAGGCCATTTCTAATTAATAGGATTTAGGAGTGTTACTAATTAGCTGAACATGATGATTAGATGGACACTAAAGTTGATATACCTGAAATGATCATAGTGATGGGAAAAGGGCATGCTGGGATGTGAAGTTTAGGAAGATGGAAGTAGCTGAGCAAGTTGATGAAAGGATTTTTTTTAAACTACCAAACTTCATTGTCTGCCCCCCAGATGTCATAAATGTTTTTGTTATCTGATAAAATGCTAAATACTAAATAGTAACTATTGCTTTATTTCTTGTGAACTTTTAATATGAAAATTAGGGTTTAAATTTTTTTAAGTGAAACTAAGGTGATAGTTTGTTTCAATTAGTGATTTAAGCATAGTAATCCTAGAGAAAAAAGACTTTTCCAATTAGTAAATAACTCAAGTTTTCTTTAAGGTTTCCATTGACCTAGAGAGCAAAATATATAGTGGTGGTGTGAAATTGAGATCATTGTGCGTGTGCACATGAGAGACAGACAGACAGAGACACACAGAGAGAAGCAGTGATTCTCAAAATTTTTAGTCTTAGGAACCTTTTTTTACACTCTTCAATATTGAGAACCAACATTCCCCTCCTCCCAAGAACTTTTATTTTTATGTAAGTTATATCCAGTTTTATGTTTGAGAATGTTTTAAGAACTGACTTTCCAAAAATGTCACACATTTTAAAATTTAATCATTTTTTAACATTGCCACCTATATCTAGACCATGAACAAAATAATAAATCAAGACTTAATTTGCCAGTTTCTAAGGTATAAATGTTCACACTGAATATTTTAAAATCTATCAATAGGAACTGACTCCAGCACACCCCTAGTTATCTGTTGATATTTACCATATTGGAAAGTAAAATATCTTAGATTGAGATAAAAATAGTTTTAACCTTCACAGGTCTCTGGACCATACTTTGAGAACCACTGGAATATAGCACAAAACAAAAGGTAGTTTAAGGCACACCATTATAATACCTGGAACATATCCTTAATGTAGGACAGAATAATAGCATTTACAAAGTTAATTTTATGCCAAGCAATCTGACTTATTTAAAAATATATATAACAGAAGAGAAAAAGACTTTTATTTACACAAGCAAAACTAATTTACCAGTCTTTGAGACTTAATAATCGGAAGAGGTATGTTTATAAACTATAACCATTCTGTTTTGAGGGGGGGGGGAATTGGGAAGATACATTCACATAGAGAAACTACCTCTGCTGATTCTCAGTTTACCTGTAAATTATAGAGTATTGTTGGGGAGACATTGAGAAGTTATTTGTTTTTGGTCAGGACTTGAATCACTTGGCTCTTCCCAGCTCATAGACTAGCCTTCTACCCATCATACCATGCTATGGCTCCAAAGTCAGTCTTAGTTTTTGAAATGCTTGATATGTTGCCAGTTTGGTGAATAAAATTGTTTCTATGCTTGCTTTATGGTTACAAGAACTAGAATAGCAGATATGAAACAAGGTGGAAGATTTACTATAATAAGTAATTAAGTGAGAAGCAAGGGTAGAAAATTTAAATTTGGGGGGTTATTTTCTTCCAAAGAATATGATAAATACCTTTAGGCAATTGTAATAGATGCTGATGAATTTATTACTTTAAAATTAGGACCCTAGGGCTCTAATTACAACATTGTCCTGAATTTATTATGGACTTCTACTTGATTTCCCTGTGGTTTTTCAAGTTAAATCAGAAAAAAATCTTGAAAGAAAAGTATGGACACATATACACTTTCATAAAAAGGAATGCTTCATACTGGAATCACATAATAAAAACATAATATTGAAGGTCCCATATCTTATGAAATCCTGCCTCAACTGCCTATAGAATTTTTTTTTTAATTTGAATGATTAGTACTCTTCAAAACTTTATATAGACTAGAGAAACCAAATTGCCATTTCTATCTCATTTTATTAATTGAGGAGTACATTGTAATATGTGTTCTCTAAATAACAAGACTAAAACTATTCAAGTTAACTTTAATTTTTTCTTTTAGAAGAACTTCATTTCAGAATTATATATATGTAATTGTAATATATGTTCTCTAAATAAGAAGACTAAAATTATTCAAGTTAACTAATTATTTTCTTTTAGAAGAACTTCATTTCAGAAGTACATATATGGGATCAGAGAATAATTAAACCAAAAGGACCCAGATATCCTTAATTCTAGATATGTTCTGAATAACATTAAAAAAATTAAACCTAAATATAAGACTTGTATACCTTTGAAAAGGGTTTTGCATTTTACAAAAGGATAATATGCCAATAGGATTATTTTAAATAAACTTCCTGGAGCAATTTAAATCACCTAGTTACATTTGTTTCTGAATTAAGGCTATTCTGCATCAAAACCAGTAAAGAGAGAGTGTTATGAAGATAAACCTGCACATACTTATCACTGAGTTTCAAAATGGAATTTGCAGCAGTCTTCTCCTGTTTACTTATTTGCTATAACAAAATTATTTCATACTGAATTATTATTTAGATTGAGTGCTTTTAATATTTAAATGTATTTAATAAAATTAGGAGAAGTTGAGGGTAAGGTAGTAATTAGGTTTTGGACTGCTTTGAATCTGCATATATATTTTCTAAAGTGAGATTTCAGATAGGTATGTACAAATAGTGATAGAAATATTACTGTTGTTTTAATGTATAGGTCTGGGTAGGGAGGTATGTGTTCTGATTTTGCTTTCAAAATTAGTTTTAACCCAGTTTAGTGTTTTTAAGAGTAGTGATAATTGGGGGCTTTTAGGGTTAGCCGGAAATTTTGTTTGAACCTCTTTGAATCTCTGCATGTTTGAGTAAGATGTGACTTTAGATAGATATGGTGCAAGTGGTGGTGGTAGCAAGACTACTTTTTCCTTTCTTATGTGTGGATCTGGAGGGGCACATGCAAACAATTCTGACCAGGATGTTTTGTTTTCAAAGCTGTTTGATCTTATAACTGGGTATAGTGAAAGCTTACTTACAAGTTATTAAGTCTCCTGAGATACTGAAGTCATAGAAACCTGTCAGAGACACACCAAAAATCTATTTGCTATTTATTAGTTCCATATTCTAATTAGCCTGTAGTATTGATGTATATATACCTTTTAAGGTTCAGGGAAATTCCAGATAAAGGTTAGGGATGAAATTTGAAAGGGGAGGAGGGTGACTTGAGTATGGTAAAAGCACTAAGAATTCTCCAGTAAATTCTGATGTTAAAATTTAGATTCTTAAACAATTTTAAAGACTTAAAATTTGTTTTTATAAAATAGTTATTTGCACTTTACCTGCTGGCTTTTCCATTTGGTAGATAACATTCTGAACTCCAGCAGAGTTTTATAATCCCCACGTGCTTAAATATACTAAATGTTCTTTTTCCATTAAGGTTAATGTTCGTGAAGAAATTGAAGAGTTTTTTCCAAGAATGTGGAAGATAAATCAAGATAAAAGAAGGCTAATGAAAAGTATTAAAGATCAGAAAATTAAAATTGAATGGGGGAAAAAATTGAACAGAAGATTGGTCAGATAGAAGCACTTGAATTTTTTTTAAGGCTATTATGAATTGTTTGAATTGGGGAAGAATACACGAAGTATGAAAAAGGAAAAACTCAATGAAGAATGAAGAAAAGTAGAAAGCACGAGTGAAGTAGAATTAAAAGAATCTGGAAGAATGAATGGGTCCTAGGTTAAGTAAATGTATGGTTTATGTTCCAGTGTCTGTATGATCAAGTTGTAGATGAATTTGCATGATTGCTTAGTTAATAGCGGATTGGTGATCTGGTTCAAGTAGGGAATTATTTGAGGACAGTATGCAGTATTAACAATGGGCTATTAATGAGCTGAAATTTTTTTCTGGAGGGTGTTGCCTAACCATTTGTCTTTCAGGAGCAATCAATATAATATAATTACGGTACTTAAATGTTAGGTGTTAGGCATCTGCATGACCACTGCCATTTGTAATACTGTCTTCTTTGTTAGGAGTCTCGCTCTCAGTCAAAATCTCCAGCGGGGAGTCCTGCTCGTGTAAAATCCGAGAGCAGGTCAGGATCTCGTAGTCCATCAAGGGCTTCTAAACATTCCGAATCCCACTCTCGATCAAGATCAAAATCCAGGTAAGTGTACTTGAGTTGTACTCAAGGTGTTTTACTTGATCTTTGTTGTTGGTTTTGGGTTTGGTGTTTTTTTGGGTTTTTTTTTTTTGGTTGTTGTTTGTTTTGGTATTTCAAGGGCAAGAATGTTTTTTGGTTAATTTTAATTCATTGCATGAAAATGCCTAAAACTGTTGGTTTTGTCAGATTGATAATTTCTAAAGTATATAAACTTGACATATAAATAATATCCTTGATAATGCCCCTGCCTAATTAATAGTAGATTGTAATAGAAAGTAGACATCTATTTATGTTATTTATCTCTTTATAAAATAGTGCCGGAATGATTCACTGGAATTAATGAACCTTAATATGCTTGACCTGCACTCCTTAAATATTTTATGCAATTTTAAATTTCTTGTTCATTTACCAAATATCTAGAAAGCTACTGTTTACAGAGAGAAAACTGCCGGGCTTGTTTTAGCACATGTCTGTAGTCCCAGCTTTTAGGAAAACTAATACTGGCAGATCTCTTGAGCTTAGAGTTTTGAATTTTGGACTAAGCTAATCTTAACATGGTAGCTACTGTATGTGGGGGTGGGGGGGGGTCCACCAGGTTGCCTTCAGAACAAACTGGCCAGTGTGAAAAAATGGAGCAAATCAAAGCTCCAAGGAAGAGCCATTTTTATTTTTGTTTTAATTAAAACACAAAGCACATTTGTTAGGTATAAGCATACTCATTTGAATGTGTTAAAATTTTTGAAAATGAGATTTCCCCCCCTACATTTGGATTTTTTTTTTTTTTTAATAAGCCAACTAAACACGTAGGATTAAAGATATTTATCTGTAAGATCCAAGTTGGAAAATGTGATTGAGGGAGTGATACCGGTAATTCTAGCTACCATGGTATCTGAGGCTGGTGGCTTTGAGCTCTGAGGTTCTGAGTTATAGTGGTCTAAGGTGATTTTAGGGGACTTTACTAAATCTAATGTCAGTAAGGGGCGCTCTCAATTTTGAGGGACTACTAGGTTTTCTAAGGGGAGGGGAAACTTTCTCAGATTGGAAACAAAACAAGGCAAAATTACTGCCGGTTAGTAATGGTACTGTCTTATAAGAAGCTCCTACGTTTCTTGCCGGGAATATGTAGGGAAACTTGATCTTTAAATAAATAGAGAGGCTCTGCTGTAACCTTTTCAGCAAAGGAATGAAATGATAATAGAAGTAGTATTTGAGGAAGATCTTATGACCATTCATTTAGAGTTGTAAGGGACTCACAAGCCAGTTTCATTCTATTTTGTGTGTGATTTGTCCAGTATTGTGTAAGTGGTAAACATGAAAGTCTGGATTTGAATCAAAGTCCTATAACTATATGAGTAGCATCAAAGGTAAATGGCAGAAGTCAGAGAGACTATTATTAAGTTGTACGATATTTTCAGTGATATAGAGCTTATATAACTAGAAGGTAAAGAAAAGGAATAGGTTAAGGAAAGAATATCATTCTGACAGACTCAATGAGAAAAAGATGATGGGGTTGTTCATTTGGTGAGGGCAATGACAATAACAGCTGAATAGCTGTTTGTTTGCTTAATGGGTAACCTGTGAAATATTTAAAAAGACCTGAACCAAAGACACTGGTCCATAAATTGGAGAAAATACTGGTGTAACAAAATCACATATCATTGAAGTATAGCATTATATCCATGCTTTATATATACTGACCATGGAGGAAAGGCATCCAGGGAAATGTTGTTCATTCACTTTTAGAAGTTGCTTCTTTTAAATAAACGCAGTGCAATTCTTAATGAGTAAGAATGCATAATGGAGACTTGAAATTGCAGAAATAGAAAAAGTCGGGATCTGAAAGGCACATAGTCATTTGAATGAGAGATATGATTATTAAGAAAAACTTCTAAAATTAGGAAAACTTGAATTATAATATAACCCCCTTTTGTGGAAATTCATTCTAATTGGCTTTCTTTTTTTTTTTTAACATTGTCATTCAGCTTCTCTCTCCCCTTTCTCAGGCTAAGTGCATGATACAGTTTTTGGACAGTTATGTTCTTATAAGCAAACTAAAATTGCAGCCATCTAGGAATGAACGAACACACTTAACGTTCATTCAAGGCATTATTTTTCATAAAATATATATTTTCCAAAACTGTTTTGAATTAACCACATAGCACTGCCTGTCTTTATCTGTACAAGTAATAGTGATTCCATTTCTTTGCCTTAAAGATGTGATAGTAGTGTCCCCCCACCAAAATTTTTTTTAATGGAACACAGAATTCTTTAAAAATCAGGTAGTAATTGTTTAGATAAGAAGCCCTTTATTTTGCAGTAAAGAACATTTCTAATAGAGAAGTCCATGTTGGAATACTTCTTCAGTAAGAAATTATAGAGAAGAAAGACCAAAGATAAAAGAGGGGGTGAAGAGGATGGAAACAGCTGTTTGTATTAGTTTAGCCCACTTTTCCCCATAGGTATCTGATGTATATCTCCCCCCTCCCCTTTCCTTTTATCCTTAATTTCGAACTAAGAATGGAAAGTAGACAGGCATACCATAAATGAGGTTAGAGGCGATGTTTTTCCTGTTATTTTAACTAAGATGGTAATTTTCAATATTGCCCAGGGACCCAAGGAAAATAATTTATGCTATTCCTTGATTTCTCAAGGTGATTGTTGCCTCTTTTTCTCCCCCCTTTCCCTGCTCCCCCCCCCCCCCCAGATATTTGCTGGATGCTAAACTATGAAGTTAGCAGTTGTTGCACAGAGTTGTCATGAAACTGCAGTATTCAAAGTTGGAAGAGATCTTAGAGCTGATTTAGGAGAGCCCATTCCTTTTTCCTATCACTCTCAGGACCATATGAGGTAGTGTAGTTTAGAGAAAAGAATACTGAACTAGGAAAAGCCAATTTATCCCTAACTTCTAGACTTAGGTTTGCCATAATTGTATGTTTTAATTAAGCAGTCCTCGAATACCATGTTGGCTTATCAAATTAGAGAATGTCAGAACTGAAACGAATCTTCTACTCCCAGAGCTTTTTGCCTTTAACACACAATCCCATCAGTTATATATTGTCATCTGTTTGATGTGTTTTTGTTCTTTTAAATTATTTAAATTATCTTTGAATGTAGAAACCATGTAAATATCTACTTCTAAATTTTTCTCAGTTTATGGAGCAGTGTAATAATTCAGAGCATTACATGAAAGGGCTCACTGTGTCTTCATACTTTTCTAGATTGATATGGGACCTTCTTTCTGGGTCTGACACTCTCAGAGGAGCAGTAAATTTCAGTGGCTTGTCTGAAAGCAGTTGTAGACCAGGTTGGAGGGTGAATTTTAAATTTGACAGAAAAGCAATTCTAGTTTTGGTAAAAGGCAAGGGTCTTCTACCATTCTCTAGAAATCATACATCCTAACCTTGTTCTTTTAGCTAATTTATCCCATCTCTCCTGTCTTGAGTCTGATATTCTTTCCATTATATCATAATGCTGATAATTCAGGTTTCAACCACAGTATCCTGAAAGGCCACAAGATGGAGATAGAACACAATACAAGTTTCTAAGGGCTTGGTGTTGATTATCCATTTTTCCTCCCATTGCCACGTACTAGTAGGACTTGTCTCGTACATTTGTATGTTTTCAACCTGTCTCTTTGCATTTTTCTCCTTTCTTAAAATGTCAAATAGAACATTTTAGTTTTGTTTTGGAAAAACATTTTCCCTGCTTTTTTCATCTCACTTTCATTTCTCATCTCCTACCCACTGATCTATTCCTTGTAATCAAAAATAAGTAAATAAAAATAGAAGAAAAAGAAAAGAACTTCAGCAACATCAACCAGCAAATCAGCTAAGGACATGGAGTGTTAAACATTCATAATTTCCATCCTTTCATTGAAAAGAGAGACCTGCAATGTCTCTTCAGAAACATATTTGTTCATTTTTTTACAGCCTCTGCTTTATGGTTTGTTGTTCATTCCACAACATTGTTTGCAATCTTTATGCTCTAATTATGTGAGTGGTTCTGCAGAATCTACTTAGCACTAGTTCACTGTCATCCCATGATGTTTCTTTGAATTTCCGTTTTCCTAATTTCTGACAATCACATTTGTCTTTCACTACACTTGTATTAATTATAAATTGTTTTTAGTTCTTTACTACTTTACTACCCCCTGTCCTTATTTTGTATTGATGAAGATATTCACATTTATTAAGTGTTTTCTGGGACTAAAACAGTGTGATTTTTTTGTTAGGAGAGAGCCTTGGCATCTGGAGCTCTTAGAAAAGGACTTTGGCCAGAGCTAGCACTTGACTTTGAGTCTTCTAAGGAAGTTGGAGATTTCATGAGTTAGAAATGTGACAAACATAGGTGGAGAACAATCTCAGGAGGCAAATGAAACTTACAGAAAACACGAAGGAGAACATTTTTTCCTAGAACATAGAGAAGGTTTGGGGAGAGGGAGATAGAAAACTTCTAAAAAGAGAGCCATGGGAGATTTTATACTTGATTTTACAAAGCACCCTCTCTAGTTTTACAATTAAGGAAAATAAGGTCCAGAGTGGTTAAGTAACTTGTACGCAAGCCACCAGGTAGCCTCCCTGCCTGTAGAAATTGAAAGAAGGAAGATCACAAGGGCAAAGAGAAGGAAAGTGTTAAAATTCTTTAAGCATTAGGCACTTAAGGTAGGCCATGATGCTCCTCTGGAGGAATATGAAATGATCCCTGGTTTCAGGACATTTGTCCTAAGGTTCAGGGAAGAATCATGCTTAGGAAGCAATTGTTGCACAAAAAAGCAATATGTCCTATACTGTGAGGCAGAAACCAATCGCTGTAAGATTCAGTATACTCAGGAAAGGCATTAAACAAAATTAAATGTGAATTGGACTTCAAAGAATGGTTGTTGATATTTAGATAGGTGAAAATGAGAATATTAGAAGCAGCATGTATGACACGTTTATGAACTAAGCTGCACGGTCCCCGTCTCCCTCCCCCCCCCCCATAGGAGAATAGTGGGAAATAAGTTTCTCTTGTCATCTTTTAACTCAGTCACTTTCATCTTAAGATCCTTTATCCCTAAATATAGGCTTCTAATTTAGGCTCAAAACAAAAAACCTTATACATTTCTTCTCCCCATATCAAATTCATTTTGGAAAACAATACTACAAAAAAGGTATATTAAAAGTTGCATAATTCTGTATATCACTTAAATCAGCTTTGAAATAAGATGAATGTCAGTCCACAAAATATACTTTGGATCTCACATGCCAGTGTGATGATAATGAGGATATGTTAGAATAGAGTCAGTCTCAATAGAAGGTAGAGTTCTGTTGCTATGGGTGAATTTTCCATTTTTTTCTTAAGATTCTTTATTGTTGCCTAATTTCTCTCAGGCTCTAGCTCAGGGGTTACTGTCAGTATATGGTGGTACTTGAAAAAAAGAAACAGAATGTGCAAAGACATGTCATTTCTGTCATGAGACAGCAATTTCAAAAGAATGTACTTAAAGGAGATTCCTTTTTTTCTTAAAATATGTAAATAAATTACAATAATTGATTTCTTCTCCATCAGCACTATTTTATCATCAGTGAGACTGGAAGTAATGATGCTTCTCAGTTATCTTTTGATCAGTATCACAAAATTACTTATCTCCATAAGTGATTAAACTATAATAATTCTAAACTAACTTCTAGTTCAAAATAAATGCAGAGATTTGGTTTTTATTTTGTACTTTGCATTTAAGAAATCTTTAGGGTCATGTTGAGGCAGGTACTTTATGCTCTTTCTTACTAAACTTACTCCTTTTAAAGGTCGAGGTCAAGGAGACATTCTCATAGACGCTACACTCGATCCAGGTCCCACTCTCATTCTCATAGGAGGCGATCACGGAGTAGGTCATACACACCAGAGTATCGTCGTCGACGGAGCCGCAGTCATTCTCCCATGTCTAACCGAAGAAGACATACAGGCAGCAGAGTATGTGATCTTAAAATTGTTTAATTCAAATGAGCCACCTACTTTTATTGTTCACATTTTACTTTATTTTCCCTTTGGGAGAATTGGGGGGAGGGAGGAGAAGGGTGCAGGAGCATTGTTTGGATTCCTCCATATGGACAGTTACAGCTGGAAGGGTCTTAAAGATGATGTTGTCTGTTTTCCTCTCTGTTTAGAGATTAGGAAACTATGGCCTGAGAAATGGTAGGAAACAGAAACTTCTGTTTAATTAATCACTTAGCAATTTTTTAGAAGTGATGATTACCCTGTCAGGAGACCATTGCTATAAAGTTTGATCCATCCCTGAGGAATCTCTATGCTTATAATGGAAAGAAGGTACATTAGACTGGGGCTTTCCTGCAAGCTCCCCTATTAATTTGGTCTGTCATTTTTTTTCTTTCTGCTTCAGAGGCTTACCTTGAAAGCAGAGGTTTCTTGAGTAGGTAGTTGAAAGTACCTTTTTACCCTAACATTCATTACATTTTAAATAAACTCAGAGGTCTCTTAAATTTGCTCAAGATTTCCATTTCACCACCAGAGGGCCTCTAAGTAGTGAGCTTTCTCTTTTCTTTCTGGTTAGATTAGGGCATTGTATATTATATTTTGGCTATAGGACCTCGTGGTCCTCTTTCCCCAAATTTTGGAGACAAATTAATCCTACAAGCATAGGAAAATAATTTTCATTTCTGCTGACATAGTAGTATGTCATTCAAGTAATATGGGAAGTGTTAAGTAGGCTGAAAAGGTAAATGGGACTTTGTTCCCTGAAAGGAGTTATGATACAAATGAATATAATGTGACATTTACAGCGATATATGTATGGTTATATGTGTACTTAATTACTCTGGGAAAATCTGGGTGAAAGTTTTCATTCTCCTTTTCTTTCTCCCCCATGTTCCTATGTATATAACTCCCCCCCCCCCAATTTTAGTATAGTTAATTCTACTAGTCATTTTTGACTTAAAACTATAAATATGCTTGATTCTCCTCCCTAGCCAATATTCTCTTTTCATAATTGTCTTTTTAAGACAAAGTAGATCGGTGAAATGGACAAATCTTGATATACTGCATGCACTAGGAATTCACCTAAATAGAGACATCTCAAAGGGTGCCAGGGTTTTCTTCTTCCACTTCAACTTATCTTTGCAGAAAGAAGGTTTTGAGGTTTCATGTGTATGACAAGGTTTAATGTATACCCTATTTAAATTATGGAAGAATGGTACATTCTAGGCAAAGTGGTTTAAATATAATTAGAGAGTTTTTTGTGACATTTTGAACACCTTTTTTTTTTTTCTTAGGCTAATCCAGACCCCAACACATGTCTGGGAGTATTTGGTCTGAGTTTGTATACAACAGAGAGAGATCTTCGGGAAGTATTTTCTCGTTATGGACCCTTGAGTGGTGTCAATGTGGTTTATGATCAGCGAACTGGACGATCCCGAGGATTTGCTTTTGTTTATTTTGAACGAATAGATGATTCAAAAGAGGTAGGTTTTTTTCTAATTTTATTCTTTAACATCTGTAGTACATGGGAATTGTAAGACCTTTGATCTTTCCTACAAAGCTTGAAAGTTGTGAAAAATAAGTAGAATGTGGAATGATGGTACTTTTAAAGTCATTTGTCACCCTGAGTATATATTGCAACATATTTAAGTAGTTACAAACTAAATTAGTAACACAGATAAAATTATCTACAAGAAGTTATATTTTAAAAAGCATTCCAATAATACATTTAGGTACTATCAAATAACAGTGCAATGCATAATTGTAATGTTTTTTCCTCTATTTTGTGCTGAGGCTGGTATTACCAGTTACAAAAAGTAAAACACATATGTAGACAAACATAAGCAATTATAATTGTGTTGTAGTTTAACTGCCACTCTATTCAGGTTGATAAAAGTTTTTCTTTATTAAAATGCTGTAGGTTCCCCTCCCTGATCTCTGAAGAGAACACAGTAGCCAGGAACTATCTCCTTTGAATTAAATTCCCAATGGATTATTGGCTGAGATGTAATTGTAATAATAATTTTTTGGTACATTTGCTGTTTTTCCTATATATAGTGAGAATGAGAATTTATAATTAAATTAGGATAATCTTTTAAGAACAGACCATAGCAAATCAAGTCAAATGGCCTGTCACAATGAGTAGTGTTTAGGTTATTTAACCCACTGTCACATGCTAATTGTTGGGGTAACTTTTTTTTTTTAATTGAAGCTTTTTACTTTCAAAACATATGCAAGGATAATTTTTCAACACTGACCCTTGCAAAATCTGTTTTTAAAATATTACCATGCTTTTTTAAAATGGTTAAAAAAAAAATCCTTCTTGGGGCATCTAGTTGGTGTAGTGGATAGAGCCTCATCCCTGAAGTCAGGAGAACCCGAGTTCAAATCTGGACTTGGTCACTTTAACACTTTCTGTCTGTATGACCCTGGGCAAGTCACTTAACCCCAATTGCCTCAGCCAAAAAAAAAAAAAAAATTCCTTCTGAATGCAGACATTGAATTTTTATTTTTAATAACTTTTATTTTATTTTTCAACATTTACCCTTGCTGTAAAACCCTGTATTCCAAGTTTTTCTTCCTCCATTCCTCCCATCTTCCCCCCCTCCCTTAGACAGCAAGCAATCCAATATAAAATACTGAATTTTTAAAAGCTGGCCTTGCATATAAAGTTATGGAAAGATTAAGTTAAGAGTTAAAAACCACAAATCCCTATTGAGCTTTATGAACTTTGGGAAGTAAAAATATTAGGTCTCTGCCTCTGGGTAACACTTTTTATAAGGATTCAGCAAAATCTGACAGACAACCCAGTAGTAAATATGACTTACTGGTGTCCTTTTTCTTCTGACCTAGCTCATCTTTTAATTTTAGAAGCAGGACTTTGAAAAGAGAGCATTTTCAGTAGTTCTGTATTCTGTTCAGTAGAATTGCAACCTGCAGAAAACCTGGTCTTGTGCAGTGAGCTTGGTGAGTTACTTAATGAGACTGGTAGGGAAATGCACAAAGGTATAGATTGACTGCTGTTTTAATTATCTGCTTTAATATACCTCAATTAATGAAAACCATATGAGTTTATTTTTGCAATAGTATTTAACATAATCTTCAGATATAAATTCCATTTTGAGTATTTTGTAAGAGACCTCTTTTCTCCTTTTTGTTAAGAAATATGGATCCCTTTTCTCTCTTTCTTTGGCTTAATATCAGTTCTAATTTGGTTATTTAAAATAGTTGCTAAATATTTAGGAGACTGATACGATTTTTCTCTTTTGGATCACAACTAGCCTTTCACTAGTAAATTTAAATGAAAAAAAATTAGTAGGCAGAAACAATGTTTTGTTTGACAGTACCCACAAGAACACTGTTTTCAATGGGCAGTTAGTTGACTTTAATATTGTAATGACTTTTGTGTGTCTGAGTTTGATAAGTATTAAAAATGTTGTTATGCTAGTACTTTTTAAAATGTGCAAATATTTTATAGGTGCAATTCCATTTTAATGAATCAAGTATTAATATAAATGCTGCGATAAAGTTTGTATTAACAAGGAAGCCTATTGTAGTTTATAGAAAGAGGGACAGTTTGTAGTGTTTGTTTTTTGAGAGTGGAGTACTATATGTACTTCTGTATGTTTCTTTTTCCAAATTATCATTGAAGAAGTGCTAACCCCGGAAGGTAAAAAAAACTAGGTTTGTTTGAAATATCTTTGGTGTTACTTAAAATCACTTAATAGCAGTGTAGTTGAGACATACAAGTTACACTTTATAGACCTTGATGTACATTTTGGCTGCTCACTGGTGCCCTAAAATATCCCTTTGTCCTTTTAGTTTTTGTTTCTTGGTTCTGGATACTTGAGGTTTTCATTACAATGGAAAGACAAAATAGTGCTTGCTTGAAATGAGTCCTTGTCTTTCTCTTATTCTTCCTCCCACCCTCCACCCCCAAAAGACTAAATTTCATTTAAATTGCATTGGTGGTTTCCTACTTGAAATATGTTTAGAATTGAACGCATCTGACAAATCTTTGATTTGTATTGCTTCAGAAAACATTATTTCCTAAACAGAATGAGGCAGGGTTTTTTGTTTTGTTTGTGTTTTGGGGGGTTTGGTTTTTTTTGGGGGGGGAGGGCAGAGTGGGTTGTAATTTATTTTAAAAAATAAATTGGGAATAATTTTTACAAAGAATCAGTGGGATGGGTGATAGGCTGATATAATGATGGGACATAATTTTAGTATACTTTGGGTAAAAATCAGTGACTTATGTTGACAAATATTTACAGTTCTGTTTTGTGGTAAGTGGTTTTTTAAAGTATATAATCAAAATGGCCAAAGCTCATGTGGAGAAAAAAATTTAATAAATTAATGAAACAATCATTGTTTTAAAGAAATTTTTAAATTTGTTACAGGCTTTTACTTAGTGTGGCTCTGGTTAAATAAAGCTTAACCCATAGAAAGCTCTTTACTCAACCTTTACAAAAAGGATTGTGTTTCACATAATATTTCTATAAACTCTCTATACTAATGTCTTGGTTAATTGTGGTGATTTTCAGTCCTTCTGTTTACTGCTGTAAGAATTGGCAAGCTGAAGACCCGAGACACAGATAACAGGTGTTTACGGGTTTATATCTTCCCCTGACCAGATGCCTAAACTAGAGCCCAAGGCCCGGGTCCCGCCCGGAAGTCCGCCCACTAGAGGGCAGCGTCGAGGCAGAGCCCAGGATCACCCCCTTTCCGATTCCGGTGCAGTGGTCACGCCTCTGCATCTGCATTTATAAAATGACACCTTTTAAGTGCACTTATTTGATCTATGAAGGAACAACTTTGAGAAGTTGTAAATGTGCCACCCGCTAGACCGGGGCGACCTGAGTTTGCAGTGTCATGGCGGCTTCTTAAGGCGCCGCCCTGTTGTTTCTCTGTTACCATGCGTTCAGTGGCTGACGCACTCACTACGTGCGGACGGGCACGTACCCGCCGCGCGCCAACATGCGCACAATTGCGTGCTTCTTTACGTTTCTCTGCGTATGGGGTACGTAAATGTGCGTGAGACCATGCGTAACTGGGCGCCACTAGCGTCATCATGGCGGCGACCTTAGTCGCCATGCTGTTTTTTTTTTTTTTTTTTTAATTTGGACACTGCAATGCCACCTGAGAGCCACTAGTGGGCATTCTTCCTGATCCAGGGCTGCTTTGTGCCACAGCGATGAGCGGCCGGGGAGCCAGGTGTCGCTCTTGCCACGAGAATGAGAATTTGTCTTGGCAGCCGCCATGTGCGGAACTAGCAAGGGAGGATGGGCTGGGCTGCTGGAGCCCCTTAACATGGCGGCAGCGGCGGGAAAAGCACCCCTCCCCTCCCCCCCACACACACACTGTTTAGTCGCCTCCTGGGGCTTGGCATGGCTTGCCGGAGCCCGGAGTTCTCCCTCAAAATGCTTCATTTCGTTATAAATCAATCTAAATGGTTCGTGGCTAAGGGTGCGCCAAAGGGCCGTGATCTAGCCGTATGTACGCGGTTCGCCGCCGCCAGCAGCCAGATCAGCGGACCACAGGTCATGTGTGGTGATCTGGCTGCGGGGGGGTGTGTAATAAATGTGGAAAAGGAGGGTAGCTGCCACGACCTCTGCCCCCAACCCTGGGGGCTGGCAACCACCTGGGACCCCGCCCCCGGCCTCTATTGCCACTAGGGGGCAGTGAACTGGGGAGAGAGGGAGGCCGGCAGCGCGCCAACAGAGGCGATTGGCTGGGCCTCGGGTGATTGACGGGTCTCTGCCCACCCCAACCCTTGTGGGTGAGTGGCCTGGGGCAGTTGTAGACAAATGGGGTGGGGGGATAGTTGTGTTTAAAAACTAGATTTTGCATGGTTGAAATGGTCCTAGTGACCTTGAGCCCAGGTCCCACCAAACCCCTGTTTCCAATCAGGCCGAGGCCTGAATGTTGGCCAGGCCCACTGGACCAGGGTTACTAGGAGGGCCTCTCCACCCCACCCCACCCCCGATCCCCCTCGGCCCTAGAGCCTAGCCCGAGGAAGCCCCAACTCTAGCTTTGTTGTCTTCTAGGCCATGGAGAGGGCAAATGGGATGGAGCTGGACGGGAGGAGGATCCGTGTGGATTACTCCATCACCAAGAGAGCGCACACGCCCACCCCGGGCATCTACATGGGCAGGCCCACGCAGTAAGTGGACCCCTGGGCGGGAAAGCGGAAGACAGGGAGGGCAAAGGACTTGGGGGCTTTTACTGGTTTTCAAGTTTTTTTTTTTTTTTTTTTTTAATATAACTGAGGTAGTAAAGAGGAAGTGTTGTAGTAGGCAAGGCACCCATTGATCAGAAAGCACCTGGAATCCTAAACCATTAGGAGCCATTACCTGACTGTCACATGTCCATCCCACAGCTCCCCAGATGCACCCAATTATTTGATATTCCCCCAGCAGTTCTGTTAGAGTGTAATAGCGTATGTGCAGATCTGAATCCTTTCAGGGAAAAAAGAGGACCTGGGGATGGTGTGGTTGCTGTAAGGCTTTATTTAGCTGTAAGCAGGTTCCTATCTTGGTGCTTGCTGGGACAGCATTTTGAAATTAAATGACTTTATTTGGTTTGGAAAAGTTAGTCTGGTATCTTTGAACAATTAGCAAGAATGGTAGAGAGAACATTGAAAAAATCCCCAGAGAGAGGGAGAAGTAAGACTTTAATGTATTTTGGATTTTTTTCTTCAAGCCAGCATTTCACTGCTCAGAAATGACTGAGAAAGTATACAGTCATGAGGATGAACTTTGTTTTTATTCCCCCTCATAGCAGTGGAGGAGGTGGAGGTGGCGGTGGCGGTGGAGGTGGCGGAGGAGGTGGGAGACGTCGTGACTCTTACTATGATCGAGGATATGATCGAGGATATGACAGATATGAAGAATATGATTACCGGTACAGGTAACAGTTTTTGTTTGTGTCGGGTAATTTAATATGAGGGGGGGTTGGGTTTAGGCTTGTTGAATCCTACACATTTGAAGGGAAAGTTTTTAACATTTAAGAATAAAGTTTTTAAGAAGCTTTCTATAAATGCTTGTGGAGGGGTTTTCTTAGTTCTCTAAGTTATGTGCCCACTGTATTTGAGGCAAATAATAGTGAAATCGTGATACCTTTCTTTCCCCCCCTCAAAAGGAGTTTGTCTTAGGGCTTGTTGAAGCCCACTAAATGCTTCTGAACACTATTCCTCCCCAAAAATAGAAAAGTGATTTGAGTTTAAATGGAGAAGCCCAACACAGGCTCTTGAGGTAGAAGAACCTTACTTTACAGGGAAAGAAATGGAGGGGAGAGGGAAAATATAATGGATGGATTTTTCTTAATAAAGTTTTCATACAATTAAATCTTTAATCAAGTCTTTCACATTTGGGAGCATTTGCTACAGAGAGGGAAACACTGTCAAGATTCAGGACAAACAACATTAAAGTTTACTTCTTGAGCTGAATGTCACCAATATTTTGACATTCATGTGTTTAACTATTAGTCTTGTCACTGTTTCAAGGTTAGACCAACATATGAAAATGTTAACTTAATCCATATTAACTGACTCTTTGAAAGTTAAGTGCTTAATAGTTAACTTTTGTCTTCATATGCCTTGATTGGTCATTCACTTGCAGTACTCTTGAGTAAATACCATGACACTTTGTTTCACACTGGGTTTTTTCTCATACTAAAGAGCTTTCATTTGCTCAACTGAGAAACTTGACCAAATTTTCCCATAATGTGTCCTGGTAAAACTTTTCATGAACAATGTTTAACTTTGTAGTGCATCTTTTTTTTTTCAGTCATTTTAATAAGTAATCCCCTAAAACATATCATGACAATAGAAAAATTTGTCTAGAAGTGAACAAGATACTCTTAGCTGAACTGAGGTTTTAGAGTGCCTTATGAATTGATATCCTGGTTCCTCTTTGAATTTACAACAGTGTCCTGGGAAAGTCAGTCACTTGTGAGGAAAATTGTCTTCCTGCTTGGATGGATTTGTGATTATTTATTGTAAGCTTGGAAATAGATTAAATAATCATTTGACTTTTTTACAGAAGAAGATCACCTTCTCCATACTACAGTCGATACAGATCACGGTCAAGATCCCGTTCCTATAGCCCAAGTATGTGCAGCTCAAATATAAGTTCAGTATTTGTCATTTTTGTCATTGAATGTCCTTAGCATTTTTAAAAAATAGAAGTTTGCTAATAAAATTTTGCATCATGTTGTCTTCACTACGTTCAGAATGTTACCCAAGTCAAGGTAAAATTTCATTTCTTTGACATACTTTCCCTTTGTTTTGTAGGACGCTACTGATGAATTGAACGGTTGCTATTGAAGACTTGGATTTTTAAAGTTCTTCTGGATTTCTCCAATCTTTTAATCTTCCCCACCTCTCAAGAACCTTTAAAAAAAAAAAATCTTTGGTTTATTTAGAATCTACACTTTTTAAGTTGGTATATTGCTGTTTTCACCCCTTTATTATATTCTGGAAGATGTAATTGTTGTAGTTTTCAGTAGTCAAACATCTTAAACAAAACTTAAAAGAAACCCCAGTGTTAATACATTTTGTAAATGCTTTTTTTTGTTTTTTGTTTTTGTTTTTACAAAAAAAAATTCTATCTTAATCAAATGAGGAAAGAAATTGTTTTTGAAAAGCTTGTTCTGTGTGAATTGTACACAACATTATAACAGAAATTTTCATTGACAAATAACTTGGTGTTTTGGGGGTGTTTTGTTTGTTTATTTTTGGTTAACTGTTTGCTTGTTTATTTTAAGAAAAATAGTAACCTATCTGAAACTGTTCAGTAATGACAAATTTAAATGTGGGGTGGCATGGAACAGTCAAATAGTTGAGTGTAGAAAGTTTGAAGCTGTAGAAGAAAAATGATTCGTGATCATTTCTTTTGAAAGGAAATAAAAATTGAACCCTAAAAATTAGGTCTTTGTTTTAGAGATGAAAAGCTTGTGGACTCCTGCACAACATATTGCATTTGAAATACATCTGTTAAACCTTGCAAATTTAATTAAAGTGTGGTTTTTATGTTTTTTTTTCTTTTAAAAAAAAAAAACTTATTCAGTTTAAATGTTCCCTTAATCAGTGAAGGACAACCCCTATTTATTGAATATAGCAATTTAGTTATATAATTTGCTGTTCATAGAAATTTTGATATTGGGATAATGGGTTAAGCAGGTTATATAGTTTACAATCCTTTGAAGTGATATGTGTGGGGGGAATTTACCATAAGTCTGCTCTCATTTCAAATAAAAGTTAATTCCATTGAAATGCTGCTGTCTTTATTCATACACAAATGAACAATTTTGAAAGTAAAAGGCTAGATTGCATAGATCTCAATTCTCTTTCCCTCCCTTCATTATGTTCCATTTAGTCTGGATTTACTATTGTAGCTAATGCTAACTTTTGACCTTTTTTCTACTCTGAAAATGTTCTGCTTCTTGTTCTGTGGCCAAGCACCTCTACCCAGAGCTATCTTTTATGACCTTGCTCTCATCACATGATCTATGGGCCTGTTATTTCCTCATCTTTAAAATTAGGTATGGGCAGCTGAAGTAAAGTCATCTCTTCCAAAGGCCTTTGAAATTAAAACATATTGCAGTATTCTTTCTTTCCAATCTTCCCACTTTTATTTTACCAAAAGATGTTCAAATGTGATGGTCAGTGCAGGCTGAGATACACAAATCAGATTATTTTAAAAGAGCCTGAAGTAAGAAAATTTAAACTTAAGAGGGAAATTAGTTCTTTGGGGGGGAATCTCAGGGACTTAACATTTACTAAATGCATTCTGTGTACTGAACTGAATGCTTGGGATGTAAAAACAGCCCTGTCCTCAAAATATTACACTTCACTGACAAATGAAGAGCCTTACCACAATGTTCAGAGAAACATGAGCCTTCTTTAACTTGTCTAGACAACAGGCACAAGAAAGTTGGAAAGAATTATGTGATCAGTGGAATACAGATGTTTTGATATTTTTGTATTTGGGGAGGTGGGGTGTGAAAAGGCTAAGAATATTGGGTTTACTCACTTGTCACATAGTAGAAAGGACCCCCAAAATCTTAAGAATCCTGAGATTAGATACAATAGTAGGTCAAATGGAAGTATCTTTGTGTATTAGTTTTATTTAATTGTGGAATGTTTTTTAGGAGACGGAAATTTCCTTAACTCTCAATTTCTGTTGTATTTGAAACTTCTGGATTTCATTCCATACTATCAATGAAAACTCAAGAAATTTGGAAATATCTGTCCTTTCTAAATAGTTGGGATAATTACGTAAGTGTTAAATGCTTATGCACTAATCATCTGAAAAAGTTTTGTTACTTTAGACAAAATTGAGAAAAAATTCTTAAATTATTCTCCAGGGGTACTCCAGGTATACTGATTAACAGCAATCTATGAATTTGCTATTAGTACTTATAATTGTTTATAAGTTATTTAAACTAATTTGTGGTTTTATTAAGGTGAATTTAGCTTACACACACACACATTTTCTTCAAAGGTACATTATTGGTCCTAAATATGACCTATATAATCTTCATACCTGAAAAGTTGTGGGGGTTTGTTTTGTTTTCGACACAAATGCATTTTAAAGCTTTGGTTTTCTTAGCCAACCAAACCAGTGGGGGAAGATCTTTCTGAAGTTATAGAAGCTTAGCTTTATAGAAGTGGAAGGTGCCTCCTTTTAGAGATGAGAAGATTGTCTTTGAGGAGCTGGAACTAGCTCCCAAAGCTCTGTCCTGGGCCCTTTTCCCCCTCGTTTTCACTCAGCCATCCCCTCGGCTTCCATGCTTGGTACGTTCAGCAGATGTAGATTTATTGATCCATCCCTGCCCCTGCTCCCAGAGTTGCAGTCCTGCTTCACCAACTGCCTAGTGACCACCAGCAGCGGGCTCCAAGGGCAGTCCCCCTTGCCTCCTCCCTCGCTCTCCATTTCTCACCTCTTAGCAGGAGTCACCATAGTTAGAACTTCCTGGGCCTCCCATCTCTTCACCCTTAGCCCCAATAAAGGACTGGCTGGCTCACTGACTAGCAGCTGGAAGTTCAAACTTGGCTTTTTCAGATTGAGCCCATTTCTATCATCTGTAGGTTACTTCCCTCCTTCTGGCCTGTGGTCCCCTCACTGGCTCGATTTCCTACACATACCCTGTTTTAATTTGTGTCCTTATGGCTGCCCTCTCCTGCAAACATCTTGCTTCGAGAAGTCCTGGATTCCTTCAAGAATCACCTGTTAGGACCCTGTGCTGGAGGGCACAGTTCATGCCCAGTAAACTGGACATCCCTCCAAGAGGTCCCAGGAGTCCTTGTGGAGAACTTCCTTGAAAACTTTGTCTTCCTGAGCATGAGGGACCCCAGTCTCAAGGAGCCCTTTTGAATGTAATAAATGTGGAAAGCCCTTGAGGCAGAAGCAAAAAGAAGAAAACTCATACTAGAGAAAAATTGCCTAAATATAATTAAGAAGTGTCGGAAAGCTGGCTGTTGGAGGGAGGGAACACTTTATGGAATATCAATGATTTCATACTGTTGAAATTAATTAATGTAATTAAATGTGATCATTTACATTATGGAAAAGTAGGTATGGAAAAGCTCTCATTTCAACCCCTAGAGAAACCTTCCACCTCAGAATTCCTGACCATTCCTGGGGAACAACTCTCACATGCGCGTTGAAGGTTCAGTTGCAAGCCCGGGGCAGAAAATTGGCTGTGGAGCCTTAGTCTGGGAAATAGTTCGGGGAGCTGGGGTCAGGGATTTGAAGGTGGAAAGGACCAGAGATGAGAGCACAAAGGAGAAGGATACATTTGGTGGATCACCCAAGCACAGAGCTGCTGCTGCTGCTGAGGCAGGATTTGAATGCAGGTGTTCCTGAGTCCGGGCCACTGGTGTGTGCCGTGGTCCTCGTGGAGAGTTAAACATGGCCCAGCTACAACTGCCTCTCGGTCAGCTGCGATTCCCTCCATCTTGTTTGGAATTGGCTTAGGGACTGGTTTTGTTCTGTCCCCCAGTACAATATAATCTTAAGTTCCTCCCCAGTGCCCTACACACATTAAGTACTTAATAAATGTATGTTTGGTGATCAACCTCATCAGGCGAAGTCAGAATTGGGATTTAAGCATAGATTCTCTTGACTTCAGACTTCAGGGACTTTGCAGAGTAAGATGCTGCATTGCTCATCCAGTGTTTTAAACTGAATGTCGGGGGATAATTTTACAGCAGACCTTTTTCTTTATTAAACTAAAACAAGTTTCTATTTGGAATATTTTTCTTTCCACCATTTTCATACCTTTGTAAAATGCTTCCACACATACCTCTGACCCAAAGTATATATCCAAGAAAACATGGAGAGAAGCATTATAAATTAGAACATTAGACAGCCTAACTATTAGATTGTACAACTAGTTTAGGTTTTCATTTTCTGTTTTTTGTTTGTAGGCAGAACTAAATTTCCTGATTTTTCTATTTCCTTTTGATTTTTTTTAAGCTTATAATAAATTGGTAAGGGTTTTTAGAGAGGGTAGTGAAAAAATAAGCTTACGGTATAAATCTGGAACTACAACTAAGGAGGTATGCTAGTACACTGTTGGTGGAGCTGCAAATGGTTCAACCATTCTGGAAAGAAGTTTGGCCCCCACCAAGCTTATATCCCCAAAGAAATCAGAGAAAGGAAAAGGGCCTGGATATATAGCAGCCCTTTTCATGGCAGCCAAAAATTTGGAAACTAAGGATGTATTCAATTGGGGAATGACTAAACTGTGGTTTATGAGTGTAATGTAATATCGTTTTATCATAAGAAATTAAACACTTTCAAAGGAAACTGGGAAAGTTTCTATGAATTGATGCAGGCTGAAATGAGCAGAACCAGGACAGCAGTTTAAACGACAACCTTTAGAGAAAAATAACTTTAAAAGGTCTTAGAACTTTGAGCAGGACAAATACAAACTGAGTTCAAAAGAATGAAAGGTGAAATTGATTACAAAGAGATGATCTTCAAATTGGGAAAGAAGCATGTTTCAGACATCAATAATCCGGAAATTTGTTTTGTTGGACTATGCATCGGCTATGTGTTAAGAGCTTTATTTTTTTTTTAATCAGTTGAGAAAAGGAACAGATAAATACTAGCTGCTTATAAATTGAAAAATAAAAATACACTTTAAAAAATCTGAATTATTTTGGCAGTTTTAAGCCACACCTTTAAGTGACTTGTTTACTGTGGATTTTCTTTTAAATTTTATCAGTAAAACACTCTTAGATATTTCTATTTCAGTTCTAAAATGTATTGCATCTGATATTTTTTTATTAAAACTTTTTATTTGCAAAACATGTATGGGTAATTCTTCAACATTAACCCTTACAAAACTTTCTGTTACAAATTTTTCCCCCCTACTCCCCACCCCTCCCCTAGATGGCAGGAAATCCACTACATGTTAATTATGTTAAAATACTTGACAAATCGAATATATGTATACATATTTCCACACTTATTTTTGTGCAAGAAAAATCATATCTAAAAGAAAAAAAATCTGAGAAAGGAAACACAATGCAAGCAAACCTCAATAGAGAGCGTGAAAATGTTATGTTGTGGTCCACATTTCATATCCCTCTCTCTGCGTGTGTATGGCTTTCTTCACTGAACAATTGGAAGTGGCTTGAAACATCTCAATTTTTTTTTTTATTAAAGCTTTTTATTTGTATAACATATGTACGGGTAGTCCCCAGCATTGATCCTTACAAAGCTTTCCATGACAAATTTTACCCCCAGTCCCCTCCCCTCCCCTAGATGGCAGGAAGTCCACTACATGTTAATAATGTTGAAATGCTTGAGAAGTTATGCAAGAAAAATCCTATCTACAAGAAAAAAAAATCAGAGAAAGGAAACAATGTAAGCAAACATCAATCAAGAGCATGAAAATGTTATGTTGTGGTCCAGATTTCACATCCCTCTCTCTGGGTGTATATGACTTTCTTCACTGAACAATTGGAAGTGGTTTGAGACAGTTCTTTGTTGCAGAGAGCCATGTCCATTAGAATTGATCATCATGTAATATTGTTGTTTCTGTGTATATTGATCTCCTGGTTCTGCTCGTTTCACTCAGCATCAGCTCATGCAAGTCTCTCCAGGCCTCTCTGAAATCGTCCTGCTGGTCGTTTCTTACAGAACAATAATATTCCATAACCTTCATATACCACAATTTATTCAGCCACTCTCCAATTGATGGGCATCCATTCAGTTTCCAGTTCCTAGCCACTACAAAAAGGGCTGCCACAAACATTCTTGCACATGTGGGGCCCTTTCCCTCCTCTAAGATCTCTTTGGGATATAGGCCCAGTAGAAACACTGCTGGGTGAAATGGTATGCACAGTTTGATAACTTTTTGAGCATAGCTCCAGATTGCTCTCCAGAATGGCTGGATACGTTCACAGTTCCACCAACAATATTGCATCTGATATTATGGAAGAATAATTTTTTATAATAACCTTAGCCTACCTGTCTGTGAATTATGTTATTTCACATTTAAATACTTTAAAAATACTGTAACTATTAATGAAGCTATCCCAATGCATGAAATCCCAATACACAATATGAGCTCGCACCTTTAGCACAGGACATTTTCAGGTGTTGTGGTCTATGAGAAATGCATCAGTCTTTGGTTGACTTTGTTTTCTGAGATAAACTTAATATCCCCAGCTTGTAGAGACCTACCCAAACTTGAACTCTATAGCTTTCAAGAACCCAAGGTCATTTTCATGCTACAATGAGGCACTGAGAAGAGACTGCCCCCAAACTCAAATATACCAATGGTTCTCTTATCCCATACATGCAGAAGGAACTTCAGTGTAGTCCATGCCTGTATATATCATTGGTCTATTATTGCAGAGACTATATGCTTAGGTCTGTACAGATTGAGTCCAATCTCCTATCATCTCTAAATCTATAGGACTACATTGGAAAGAATTAATTACTTGGAGGATCATAGGATTTAGGATCAATACTCTAGTCCAAGGATTCTTTACCTGGAGTCCAAGAATGAAAAAAAAATTTTTTAGATAATTTTCAATATGGTCTCAACTGGTTTCACTTGTAATTGGGCACATTTTATTCCACACATTTAAAAACATACTGAGAAGGAATCCTTAAGCTTTCAGATTGCCAAAGAGGTTCATGAACAGGGAAAAACAGGGGTCTTAGTTAAGGACCCCTGCTCCCATCCATCTACCTTTTACAAATGAGGAATGGGTGTTTTGAGAAGAGAAGCTATAAAGTGGGGTAAGAGGACTTCAGACCCAAGATTCTGATCCTTAATCAGACCAAGTGTACATGGCAGCCTCCCTAGGTCCTTTGGAATCATTTTCTTTCTGCTCAACACTAAAAGTACCTTATGTTTTTAAGTGATTTTCAACAAATTCAAACTAAAAGGTCATAAACAATTAATTTATATTTTACAGCTTTCCAACGTGCATCTTCTCTGTTAGAGAAGCCCTAAAACTGTAATTAGATTCAAAGTAGTAGCAGCATATACACATTTGAACCAGCTCACTGGATTGACATGGCTTGTCATTTCAGAAGGGCTCCCTTCACTGTTGAAATCCAACTCACTTCTAGACATTCGTTAGGTATATGATTCTCGATACTCCTGATGGCAAACCTGTTTTATGTAATGGTTCTCAAACGAGTGCAACAGGGTTGATCTGAAACTAAAATTGCCTCAGGCTTCTTATTTCCAAATAGACACAACATTTCACTCCATGCTTTAATAGTTTGACTGGAAAACAACATTCAAATCAATGGATTCCATTTATGAATAAAGTCTTTGAAATAAATTACTGGAAGCTTCCAGTGGGGATGGGAGCAGGGGGTGAAGCTGAAATTCTCTCTAAGCAGCAGTGATTAAATTCACATTTTAAAAACTGTGCCCATTCTAAAACACTAGAGAAGTCAAAGGGTGAGACTGGGTCTGATTCAAGTTTATCAAATCCTAGAACGATGTTTGGCCTTCATTGTGTGAGAAATCCCAAGGGAAATTTTCTATTATAAAGGAACTCAAAACCTCATGCAATTTTCACAAGCTCTTTGGAAATGCTGAGCTTCTTCTGCCTTGACTATAATATCTACTCAGTTTGAGGGTTAATTAACACACTTTAGAAATTAAGTTCCATCCTGCTGATGAGATGTATTATAAAAAAAAATAGCCCATGGGAGGTCTATGATTGAAAAATGTTGCATATAGTTTCAGATTGTTTTTCAATGTACATTCTCTTCTTCCTCTTTCTTTTTTCTTCTAAAAATTGTTATAAAGGACAAAAACCATTCTAGGAAGAGAGAAAATGAGATGGACACAGGGGGAAATTTAGTCAATGTAAAAACGAAAGACACAATTTATTTTTTTTTAAGATAAAGAAAAGCAGTCCATGGGGATCATATGGCCATGCAACTGGTTTAGAACCTGTACTACATGCATGGCCCTCCTAAGTCTATAGATGTACCTCTGCCCCCTGAGATTTCGTTCATACACTGTCTTGCTGATACAGGCTGCCCTCACTAAAACTACAGAGGGAATGTTAAGTAAAAGACTCAAGCTTAATTGGAGCAGTGAAATCCTTTAAAGGCCAGACTCTAATGACTATACCTGTCTAACTGCTCTGATCATAGCAAAATCCAACTTATCCCAAGAGGAATCTCATTCTTTGCTTTTATCAGAATTTTCTCCAGACAACATTCAAAAACAAAATGTCAGAACTGATATGAGAGAATTCTTTCCATTTTAAATGAACATCAGCCAACTGAAGCAAGTTCAGTAGCAGCCTGCACATGGACATCTGTAAGCTGAGTGTAATATAAGATGATGATGATGATGATGACTGAAGTGCAGATAGTGCTTTCAAGTTTGTAAAGCATTTTACATATACTATATTATTGGAACCTTGCAACAAGCTGGGAAACAGGTACTCCAGGTAATAGTTATCATTTTAAACATTTTGAAAAGTCAATTAGCTTACCCAGGAAAAGTCCTGCTTAAAAGTCCAAAGAGAGAATTTGAAACTGAGTCTACTTGACTCCAAGATCACTACTCTCTACTCACTACAGCAAACTCCCTCTACTGACAATGTTTGCATGTTACTAATATAGGACTATAGAAAGACACGATTTTCTAGAGGCCCTTAAAGTTTTCTTTTCAAATAGATGGAGTCAGTTCCGTATCATTGGAAGGTGCCCAAACTAGACCCGAGAATCCCACGCTGGGGAACTGAAGAATCCATTGAAATACTGCCTTCTTAAGAGAGAAAACTGAAATTCCATTTGGACAACTATAACTTGGCACGACTCACTGTTTCTAGAAAGAACAAAAAAGCAGCAAAGGAACTTCTCTATGAAAAAAAAGAACAAGAGATTGCACCTAGGAGGAAAATCATCCAAATGCCCCTGGAGAAACGCTTCCCTGAGTGAATAGTACCTCTCCAGGGCAACAATTTCACCATGTCTGTATGCTGTTTCCTACAAATAGTAGCCCAAAGAAATAGTCCCTTTAGCCCTCAGACCCCAAAGCAGTTGGATTGAAAAAATATACCTTTGTCTTGTACAAAAGCTTTGGTACACCCACACCTGGAATACTGCATGCAGATTAATAATAATAATAATAAATGTAAAGTAAAAAGGTCCAGAGAAGGATAATTAAAACATCTGTATGAGGCTAGACTAAAAGAATTTCAAGAGGAAGTCTGATTGAAGTTTATAAAATCCTGAAGAAAACATATGGAATGAGTATGAACTTGTTCACTCAATCATGGAATGTCAGATTTAGAGAACAAGCATGCTTTGAGTTCGGACCCCCAAAAAAGTCTTTTAGAAACCAGTAAAATGTAGTACTAGTTCATTAGGTCATTAATTAGTTCACTAGGTCATTAATAAACTTAGGAAACATGATAACTGAAGTTAAACAAACAAGAATAATTTTTAAAAAAGACATTTGACAACACTTTAACATTGATATTCCTCATAAAGTTAGCGTTCAGAAATACTTAGATGAATTTTTGGATAATAGAGATTGAGGTATGGTGGAAATGTGGTTTGGAATAAGGAAAGATTTGGCTTTAAAATTCAGGTCTGAAAAAAATTTAAAAATTAAATTAAATTAAATTAAATTGTAAAAAAATTCAGGTCTGATATTTCCTAACTGAGTGACAATGGGTAAGTCATTTAACCTCTCTAATGCTTAGTTTCTTCATCTGTAAAATGGAGATAACAGCACTTACACTACCTCACTGGGTTTTTGTGAAGAGAGGACTTTGTCAAGCTCAAAGCACCAAACAAATTCAAGTAAATTTGAGTTTTACACAGAGGACAGTTGCCTCCTTCCTTGGATTATAATTTTCCTTCTATGTGGCTCATCTCCCCTAACAAATACTGGTACATGAATTTGTGTCAGATGTTTATAGCTCTGTATTCCCCTACTATGCCTAGGACAGCACCTCAGTAGTCATTCAAATATGTGTTGAATGAACCATTCCTTTCTTAATAGCCCTTTGGTTCCACCTGTCAGCAAGAGAATTCTAGTCTTCATGGACTGCCACTCAGCCCCAGTGCCCATTATGTCTCCATCATGGGTAGATGCCTGAAGCCTTTTAACATCTACCCAATGGTTTTGAAATTACTTATGGAAAATTTGTACTGCTACATCCATATCTATGCAGAATCTGTGGATTAAATCGAACACTTTTGAAGCATCTGCCCCCTCCCCCAAGTGCAAGTGCATTAATTTCTACCAAGTTGAAGACAATGCAAATTACCAGGCTTTGCAGACCATGAAATAAGAAACATAGACTCCATGGGTGCCACATATCAAAGTCATATGTTTCCCCCTGTGAAAGAAAAAATATTTATCAAGCGAGAAGTCATTCTCACTGAGCTCTATGGCCAGTCCCCAAGTACCAGAAGTTTCAGGCAAGCTTACTTTTCTGTTTTTCAGTGAAGAATGGAAGGATTGAGTTTGATCAGTATAAAACAGATTTACTCTCTTCAGTGAGAATGTGTCCTAGAAAGAATAGCAGGTCAAGTTTCTCTGTACTTAAAAAACAGCTTGTTATGACTACAACATCTGCCCTGTTGTAGTTGCAGTAAACTCTTACAAACTTGACAGCTGATCAGACAGAATTAGGTAATGAAATTTTATTGAAAGAAACAAAGCAAAAAACAAAAGAAACCAAGATTCCTTCCTGAATATCTTTCCAACTTATTTAAAAAATAAGGTGTGTGTTTTGCCCTGTCCGTGGAATGGGAACCCTCAGTATTTTATGTTATGATTAGAAAATTTTAGACCACAATGTTTCTATCTCTAGGGGCTAGAGAAAATGGCTCAGACCTCCATCTTTTCCTGGAACTAGCATGCCCAGATGCCTTCATAATGAACACTTTCATTTGTTCACACACACACACACACATACTCACACAAAGACTGGGGGTGGAGGGTGTGTGTGTGAGATGTAGAGGCTCCTCTAAGAATGAGAAGTTTAATTAGGGGCTACATATTGTTAATTTTTTAAATTTTAAAGCAAAGTATAGTTGATTAATTTATAGTGACCAATTTTGTGTGTCCAATAATAAGGTAACTTTTAAAAATGAAAACTTGAGAAATGTCAACAAATAAAAACTTGATTTAATGCCTGAATAAATGCATGACATGGAAAGAATTAATTACTACCACCAGTTATTTCAGAAATGGTAAATAGATTCCTAATCTCTTGGATGTTTGGTTTGAAAGAACTGTTCTTTTTCACTCAATCATTTTTAACTAAGGCAAAATTTGTAGAAGAATAATTGTGAACTTTTTATTCAATAATTACATTGATTATGCCTGGACTGTGATGAATTCCAAGAAAGTAGTAGGAAAATTAATAAGATTTTATTATAAAGTAATTTAGGTCCCTAAAAATGCCCAATCTGTGCAGTGAATCAATTCTGGAATCTGTTGACCTGTTTTTACAGTATGGTAACGAAATATTCTTCAAATTTTCTTCAAATAGGGATACTCTGATCTTTCTGAAAACTTAAAATAGAAAAGATAAAAATTCAGATCAAATTCATATACAGTGAACTCCAATAAACTCTAGATTCTTTCCATTTAATTTTATCATATATAATTTTTAAATAAGTAAAATATAGAAAAAGTCTTACAACTCCACTCATTCTCTTTTCTTTGAATCTCTACCTGTCTTAAGTTCATATATTCTATTTTAAAGAAAATAAATCAAACCCACAGGGAAGCAGGGTTGGCAAGCATCTTTCCCTATTCTGATTTGCAAGCATTGTAAAGAAAGTGCCAACCTCAAGGTTATTTTTTCCTTTGGAATATTGTTGTTCACAATGCAAATTTATGTGGACCTATAATGCAGTTTTCTTCAATGTTGAGGGGTAAGGAAAGAGGGAGAGAAAAAAACAAAGACAAAGAGATGGAGATATATACACATATAGACAAAGACAGAGAGAGACAGAGATCTCTCTCTTTCTCACACACACATAGACAGAGAGAAACATAGAGACAGAGACAGAGAGACAGAGAGAGATGGGAGCAATCTTTGTAATGTAACAAATTATCTGTACTAAATCAAGGGCATTTGCAAGAAATAGTGAATATATAGAAATACTTTGTTTCCATGAAAATATATCCCACTTCTGACAACCTAGGTGAAGTACACAGTGATGATCCTCTCAACTCTGGAAAGAAAGCCCAAGCAAGGGTGTTAGAACCTTGTCACAGAACAATAAATGAAAAATCGATACATCTGTGTCATATTTCACTAGCAATTCATATTTGCTGACTTTCAAAAATCATAATTGAAGATATTCAAAAAAATTGGATTTGCACTCTGTTTATTTGTCTTTCTCAACCGAATACCTACTTGTCTAGTCTAAAATATAATTTACAAAATTATATGAATACTTCCCAAGGGGCAAAAAAAAAAAAGGGCTGCCTTTCTCTCCCCTTCTTATATGAAATTAAAAGTTTTTCCTAGTTGCCTGCTGCAGCAAGGGTTTGGAAGTTTTCATATTAAAATAGAATTTAGTCACCTGCCACTTAATTAGCTACCTACAAACTTCATTCTGAGTGATTGTGCTCAATCAAGTAATTCAAAAGTCAGCAAGTCACCAATCGATAGATTTTCTCTATTAATTTTTTTTTCAACTGTATTCCATTTGACCCATTCTATGATTCTGTGAGAAGTAAATTCATGGATTCATCAAACCAAGAAAGAAGCCTTAGTGATCATAGCATATAGTTAATTCAGTTGCTCATTTAAAAATAAGAGAGCTGTGGACTGGTTCAACCATTCTGGAAAACAATTTAAAACTCTGCCTCCAAAGTTACTGGCCCATCCATATCTATTGACCCAGAAACAACACTTCTAAATCTATATGCCAAAGAGATAAAAAGAGAGAAGAAAAGTATATGTATGTACAAAAAGTATTTCTAGCAGTTCCATTTGCAGTTTCATGGAAACTGAAAAATTCCCCAATCAGTTGGGGAATTGCTTAACAAGTGATGATCTATGATTGTGATGGAATACTATTCTGATATGAGAAAAGTTGAAGGAGAAAATTTTAGAGAAACCTAGGAAAACTTATATGAACGGATGCAGAGTAAAGTGAGCATAACCAAAAGAATAAATTATGCAATAACAATATTGTAAAGAGAAACAACAATGTGTGCCTCTGGGCTCTTTTTAACAATGAGGTGATTCAAAGTAATTCCAATATTCTTGTGATGGAGAATGCCATTTGAATCTAGAGATAATGAATATGGATCGAAATATAGTATTTTCACCTTTTTGTTGTTGATGTTGTTTGTTTGCTCATTTTTTTTCTTTTCTTTCATCTATTTTCCCCCCCTTTGATCTGATTTTTCTGGTGCAGCATTATGAATATAGAAATATATTAAAAGAAATACACAGCTTAAATAAAATACAACTTAAAAACCAAAGCAAAACAAAAAAAGTGTTATCAATGTAATAACTGATCATGATTCCAGAAGATTCTTAATGAAACATACCACTTATCCCCTGACAAAAAAGGTGATGAACCCAAGAGTACAGAATCACACACACACACACACACACACACACACACACACAAAAACACACACACAGATGTGTATGTGCATGTATACATATGTAGGTATCTATATTTATAGGAATAATGCAAGAATTCGTTTTACTGCCTACATGGGTTTGTTTTTCTTGCTTTAGCATTGGCATGGAAAAAGTGAAAAATAGAAAAAAAAACAAATTTTCATTGATTAAAAAATTAATTTCATTTTTAAAAGAAATAGAGAAAAGTTACCTATTTCTTAAAAGAGAGGTAATGGACTCAAGATGCAAAAGGGGGGCACACATTTTTGAAATGGCCAATGTGGGAATTTATTTTGCTTGCCTCTGCATTTTTATTTCAAGAAATTTTTCCCCCACTGAAGACTGGGGAGACAAGTGAGAGAAAAAAAAAAATTAAATGCTTTCTAATTAAAAAAAGAATATAATTTAATTAAACAACAACAACAACAAAAACAACAAAAAGAAGGACATGAAGCTAAGGAGAGGTGTTGGTGAAGTAACTCAGTCACACTGTTCATTATTGGCAAGAAATCATCATTATCATCAGTCATTTTAATGTTTGTAAACATGATTTTGTTTGAACCTTACAGTGACTCTGTGAGTTAAGTCCTCCAGGTATTTTTACCCTCACTTTACAAGGGAGGAAACTGACTCTCAGAGACACTGGGTGACCTGCCCAACAACATGATTATTCAATGTCTTAGGTTAGATTTAAAACCAGGTTTTACTACTCCACATCCTCTCTGCCATGCTACCCCTTCAAATGCACTAAGTACCATTAGAAAAAGGATTTCTTTGTTAACAAGAGCCTTACTGAAGTGTGATTTTAAACAATAACAACAACAACATCAAATTAACCTCAGGAGATATCGATCCACCTGGATAACCAAGACAGAGCCTCTGGAAATTTTTCTGTTTTGTTTGTTTTTTCCCAGGAGTGAGGGGTTTGCTTTATTGGTTGGGATAAAAAATATTGGCTTACTCTATAATGGTACAGTTTCTCTTTTCCTTTCTCTGCTTTCTTAATGACTTATGCATTTGAAAGGCTGTCATGTGGAAGGAGGGATTACCCTTGCTCTGTGCAGCTTTAGTGGAAGCACTGAGACCAAAGGGGGAGAGTTACATGGAGGCAGCAGACTGCAGCTGACTAGGAGGAAGACCTACACTCTAACAATCCAGCTGTCCAACAATGGAACTGGGGGACTCCAGAGGATAGAAGTTTTCCCTTCCAGGAAGGGTTTAAGCAGAAGCTGGCTGACCACAAATCAGGAAAGCTGTAGAGAAGTTTCCTGTGTCCAGTGGGAGGTTATACAAGCTGGCCCTGAAGGCCCCTTTATATTAAAAGCCTATGGATATTCTGGTCTGAACATGTTCAGTCTCTTTTCCTCTCTTCCTGGAGTAAAAAAGAATTTAAAATATTAGCTTAAAAAAATACCACCAAAAAAAAAAAAAATCTATTAATCCCCAAGCCCTCACCTCAAATGACTACATTCACACAGCACCTTTCTTTAAAAGATACATCTTTTTTTCTTCTTTTTAAAAAAATCAACATAACCAGGTAGAGTCTCCCCTTCTCTATTCCTGGGAAGAAATTAATCCAATCCAACAAATATTTACCAAGAACTTGCTGTTACATTCCATTATGTTTTGTCTCAGGGCAAAAAAAAAAAAGGGCAAAATTAAAAAAAAAAGAATAAAGAAAGAAAAAGAAAAGAAAAATACTTCTTACCCTCAAGGAACTGTTATTCTTACATGAAAACAGTTAAATATATATATGATAACTTAAGGTAGAAAAAGATCACTAATAGTAAGAGGGACAAGAAAAAATTGCCCATAGGAGGTGCCACATGAATGTAGTCTCCCTATATCATTATTTTCCTCCTGAGAAACAAAAGGTTTATATTGTAACACCAGTGTCCCCAAATACTCAGATCTACAAAATCTATGGAAATTTATATGTTCAGATAAACAATGTAGCTGTTTGGGTAAATGATTGCCTGACTTAGAAAAATGGGACAGAGAGAGTTTTTGCATCATTCCTGGAATTGTACCACGGTAGAGTAAAATTCTGGGACACCAAGCTCTCCTCTCCAACCCCCTGCATCTTTCCCAGGCCACATTGCCTTCATGTAAGCCATTGTAAAGGGTCAGCCATGATGATTTACAGTCACTGAACATCCCCCTCCTCTGTTCTCTTTTCCTTCCTCTTTACCACCACCTCTTGAGGCACACATGGCTGGCTGTTCAGGATTAACTTTGTCTGAGATCCTGCCAGCTGCTCTCCATCTCCAGTGGAAACAAAAGAGAAATCGGCAAAATGCAGCGAGAGGTTTCAGGGTGGCTACCGGCAGAATTTATCTCAGCAGTAAGGCTTGTAAAACCTTAGAATGGGATATAGGAGGAGCTGGAGTCCTCTCCTTCTCTGGAAAATTTTCTAAAATATTTAGATCCTTTTCTCTTTGAGATGGTTTAAGCAGGATCCTGCTGAAATCAGAAATGAACTCCAGGAACTGACAAGATCTCTGCAGTCATTTTCATTTTTAACCTTTGCTTTCTGTAGTGTACATTATCACTGGGCTCTTTCAAAGGGCAGGTTTTTTGTTGTGTTGTTTTTAATTTTTTTTTTAAATATGGAGCAAACCACCCTCAGGTTCCTATTATGGAATTTTAGCAACAACCTATTGTGTACACGGAATAACGTCAATCAGGCACTGAGGGTCAAACAAAGCTTATAAGGCAGAATGCTTGCCTTCTATGGAAGTCTAGTGTCGGTTTGCCAGCAAAATGGAGAAAATCAGGCGCCTCCCTTTTTTCTTCTTTCTCAGCAGTATTTGTGAGAATTCAGAAATTATATACAAAAAGCTCTGAGCGTGTTTACAGAAGAAGGCACTTCATACACTTGAGAAGCTTATGAGAACAGGCTCAAAGCAACACCTTTAAAAAATAATTGAAAGCACCCCTAAATTTCTGAGAGATTCCTCCAATTTGATCCATAGCATCTGGGTGGAACTGGAAGATCAATATGATCCCTTCCAGCTTAAAATGACCTGTATCAGAGTTATCAGAATTGGGCAGATATTCCCCTTCCATCACTAAATTCTAGTTTTACAGACTTGTCGATCTCCTCAGTGGCTCTTTCCTAATTTCTTATATCATAAAAATGGTGTGCTTTTTATGGACATATATTGCAATCTTCCCTTGCCATTACTACGACCACTGCTGCTTTTCTGACATTTCTTTTACGTTTTCATGCTGACTTTTCCAAAGATGCCAGCTTAAGGAATTTGTTCCTGGGTTTGATAAAGCAAGGGAGGGGTTTAATGTCTCACAGATAAAGTGGAATCTTTCCAACATTGCAAAATTATAACAAGTAGATGGAGATTTATTCTATTTTTCCAAAAGGATTGTTGATATGACACCCAACCTGAAGGGCAGCTGGGAGCACAGACAACCAAGCTTGCCACTGCCCTCAAATTATCTCTTAGATTGGAAGAAAGTCAGCAAAACCTGTTTTATGAGCTTGTAAATGTCATTAAACCTGTTGCCTTTTAACATTCCAAAACCAATCTCCATGCTGATATAGCTGAAGTGAAAGCAACAATGACAACAACCACAACAAAAAGGGGGGAGGCTGTAGATGAAATAGTTTTAATCCCTCCCCTTTTGGGGGTGTGTGTGTGTTAATTATATTGCTCTGTGGTTTAAATTGAATGAAATAATTAAAAAGAAAAGGGAAGAAGAGATAGTTTGACTTTTTGAAGTTAATGAAAGCAAGTCCTTAATTTGAATTAAATTTAACAACAATCTATTGGAAGGAGAAGTCTTACCCATGGCACCACAAAATCAATTGTGAAATAATATTTTATATTCTAAATGGTAGCAGCCAAATACAAAACCAAGATAGAAATGGGAACCTGTTTATTGGGTTTGGAGATTGGTGGTGGAGGTTGGATTTGGAGTTCCACAAGGAGGCATATAAAGCTGCAGATATTGGGGCTGTAAATATATATTTATCTTTAATATATCCAAATTTGGAAATAGTATTTGTTTGCCTATTTGCAGTGACCCTGCTAGAAAAATATTGGGGATGGGGAAACAAACAGCTCACATCTTGAAACAAAATCCAAACAATTTCTTTTTTATAAAAGCTTTTTAAGCAAATGACTTTCCTTGCTTTTAAAATTTTTAAAGTCTTAACTCAGTTTTCTACCACACACTCACTTTTCTTTTGCTTCATAATGAATCAGTTCAGAAAAGAAGTTATTTAGGGGACTGTGGCTAACTAAAGGCCGAGCAAAACACCACTTTTTCTACTCTAAGAGAATGATTCTTTAACAGAATAGGAACAGGCAGGAGCTAATGCTTGAGTAAGAAAACATTCTTCTTTTACAGCCACTCAAATCTTAATTTGTGGTCAGCCCTGAAGCGATTTTACAATTTGTTTCCCCTCCTCCCTACATCATATAAAAGAGGGCTCCTAATGTATGGAACACAGCCGTCTTTCAGGAGCTCAGCTTTCCCACCATACTGAAAAAGAAGTAAGAATGATCCACTCAGCAACAGCAGTAAAACCCTTATCTCTAAGCCTTTGCTTTTCCAAGGACATCATCTCAGGTAATGTTGTCCATTGGGAGTAAAAACCAAATTAATTACTTGCCCACCATAGAAATAAATAAAAGGGCAAGAGAACAACTTAATGCCAGTGAGGTTTCTGCTAACAGCTCCACATTCAGGAAATAAGAGTGTACATTTGGAAAAGTTATAAGTATAAGTAGAATTATATATATACATATATATATTTAAAATCATGCTTATGAAATATGAAATCCTGTAAGATTTATAAAACTATCTATGCCTAACCATTGAAGCATGTTAGTTTTTCAGAGAGATTAAGGGAAGAAAAACAAGGTGTTAAATGAAAAACCAAAGATTTTTTTCATATTATCTAAATCCAAGTATTATCAATGTCCTAATGGTAGCCCAGTAGTTATACAAATGATGTTAGTTTTCATTTCCCAAGCTAAGAGTATGGAATCTTAGAAATACCTCCCTCAAATATTAAGTGGGTTACAAGAGTCTTGGGGGAGTTTAAGGCTTACCCTGCTTGTTTTAACCTGCACCTGCAGAACATGGAAACAAGTTCCATCTTGCTGGCCCACCTTGCAAAGCTCCCCAATGGTTTCTCAACAGCAGACTGTGTGTATACAGTTATGAATGTCCTACTGCACAGACTTACGGGTCTGCTGCTGCATTCCATACGTGTCAAGAGAACTGCTCTTGATTGGCAAAATCCTTGGGAAAAAAAAAAAAAAAAAGGAAAGAGAGTCAAGTTACTTTTAACCCTTTTGTTCCCTTCAGAGATCACAAACTCATGACATTCAATGACTTTTTTTTTTAGCTTAAATACATTTTAAATATTGCCCTGTGATTATACATTTATGCTGTTCTGATTTATTTTAATTTAAGAAGAAAAAAAATCTGTAGCCCTGGGTTTTTATTAATATATGTTAATATAATTATATTTTTCTCTAATTTTTTTTTTGTTTGTTTCTGTCCTTGTTTGTTGCAGACTGATGGATGTTCAGGTAATTGATACATGAAAGCATTTTAAAAGACTTATTAAAAAAGAAATACTCAAACTGTATCAGTTCCAAGAAAGAAAAAAAAAATCAATCCTTTTCCACAAAACTAAAGTAACTATTGGAGGCATTATCCCTGTCCCAGAAGAGATCTACTTCAGCACACCATGCTTCATGTTGACACACAAGCAGAAACTTTATCTTAGTTCTGATGCAACAAAATTGATGTTTCTCCTTGGCCTTCATGACCCCTGTGCCTTTGTTGATGTGCATTCTGGGGGCTGGGCTTTTCACAGTGGGATCAGAGTACTCATGCTAAACAGCCCTACAGTCAGATCTGGGAGCCTGGATATTTGGAGGGAGACAAAGAAGGCCAAATTGATCATATCCAATTCTAACTGGAGATATCTACTGCTCACGCTTATAAATGGCATGCCAGGATTTCTAGACTTGGTTGTTTTCCTTCCAGAGCTGATTGCATGGCAGACAAGTTTTCTCCTCAGATAAAATGAGGAAGGAATGTCACCACAAAGAAAACTAGTACTATCAGGATTGACTCAAACTCCCTTTCCCCCCAAACCCACAAAAAGTTAAACCATAAAATTGGCTGTGTCTAAATTGGGTAAATCAATGTCCAGTAGAATATATATCTCGAGAGTAGAGACTGTTTCATTTTTACTTTGCTCTTAGTTAGCATGGTGCTTTGCAACATAGTGGGTGCTTATTAAGTTTTTGTTGTATTGAACTATACTGAATGAAGTGAAGGAAAATGCAGAGTTTTTTTTATAAAGAAACAGAATGTAAACACCTTCAGAACAGGATTTCTCTTTTTTGTTTTTTGCTTTTGTATCCCTAGCATCTAGTTCAGAGTCAGGAAAGTAAATAAGAGATGTTGCCTTTGGTTTTGTCTTGGTATTATCATACTATGGTGCTATGCAGGAGTTTTAATATTATTACTAAACTAGCATCCTCTCCTTATTTTTAAAATAAATTCTTGCTTTACTGTTAAGAATACTACTGCAGGCCCATGAGCAATTGTGGATTAGCTTTTTTTTTTTTTTTTTTCAGATCAGTTCTTAGAATTATCAAGTCAGGCAAAGGAATATATCAATCAGGCTGGAATTTTCTATTTAAATTGTCTTAAATGCTCTCAATTTGTTTGTAAACTTGAGAGATTTCTCTCTCAAGAACATGAACCCCATCAATTGGAGAGTGGCTGAATAAATTATGGTATATGAATGTTATGGAATATTATTGCTCTGTAAGAAACGACCAGCAGGACGATTTCAGAGAGGCCTGGAGAGACTTGCATGAACTGATGCTGAGTGAAATGAGCAGAACCAAGATCATTGTACACAGCAATGGCAAGATTATACGATGATCAATTCTGATGGACGTGGCTCTCTTCAACAAAGAATTGTCTCAAACCAGTTCCAATTGTTCAGTGAAGAAAACCATATACATCCAGAGAGAGGGATATGAAATGTGGACCAAAACATAACATTTTCATGCTCTTTATTGATGTTTGCTTGCAGTGTGTTTCCTTTCTCTGATTTTTTTTTCTTGTAGATAGGATTTTTCTTTTCTTCTTTTTTTTTTTTTTTAGATTTATTTTTATTTTTATTTTTTGGCTTTTTGCTGAGGCAATTGGGGTTAAGTGACTTGCCCAGGGTCACACAGCTAGGGAATGTTAAGTGTCTGAGACCAGATTTGAACTCAGGTCCTCCTGACTTCAGGGCTGGTGCTCTATCCACTGCACCACCTAGCTGCCCCGATAGGATTTTTCTTGTACAACTTGTCAAGTATTTTATCATTATTAACATGTAATGGACTTCCTGCCATCTAGGGGAGGGGAGGGGACTGGGGGTAAACTTTGTAACGGAAAGCTTTGTAAAGATCAATGCTGAGGAACTACCCATACATATGTTATGCAATAAAAAGCTTTAATTAAAAAAAAAAAAAAGAACATGAATCCACCTATCCAAGTGTACCACTAGTCTACTGCTCCCCCTTCCCCCAAGGCGGGCTTTCTCACCTGGATAGGATGCTAATTACAGAAATAAAAGAAGTGAAAGTAATGAAATGAATGTTGATGTGCCCAGTAAGAGGGGAAATGGGAAGGACATAAAAACTAGCCCTCTACCTATGGATTCCTTGAAAGTGTTCAGCCATTAGGAACATCTATTAAGAAATCTTAATTTATATATGATATCATGTCTTCTCCAGGATGCCTCAAAGAAGAGACTGAAGAAATTGCTTTTTATTTATAAATCATGAGACACAGGATTTCTATAAAAGTGCATCCCCTGACCTCTTTGAAACAACTGTATCGTGGATTTCTTTGGGGTTTCATGAAATAAATATTTTTGAAGGCAGGGCAAAAAGGGGAAGAGAGTTAACCCCAAAATAGCTATCTGAAGGTTAAATAGTAGAATAGTGTTGTGCTAACCAGGCACCTTTGATCCTGAATACTGGCTACTATTTTAGTGGATTGCAGGTTCTTATTGTTCTTTTCAGTGGGATTTCATGCTTGGATTGCAGTCTCATTAGTTAATACATTCCCCCACCCCCACCCAGGGTCCTCACCCCAGCACTCCCTTTCTCCCTCTCGACAAGAAAGCTGCTGGATAAGTGAGTAACCAAGAAACATATTGGAACTTCCTGTTCTCCCCTGACTGCTGATTCCTCTCTCCCCTCCAATAAGTTCCTAATAAATAATGATCTGCTTACTGCCTTCTACCGACTGCCTGGGAAAACCTTACTTTAGTCACCTAGTTTCTAAGGTCTGCAAGTATGTAAACATCAATTACCAAAGAGACTTTTGCTTCCATGCTTCTGTCTTGTTTTCCTTGATGCTAATAACTGATGATTGAGAAATGTAATGATTCACAGGAGTTAAACAGCCCACACTGAGAACACCACTGCAATAAAAGAAGCCTGTTTCATCTTTATCTGGGTCTGAATGGCTGAATACAAAGTTTAAGATATCAAACTGGAGAAATTAAATTCAGGGTGGAATAATTGAAATAATAATTAAAAACTCTCACCTAATGAGTACAGTTCATTAAAGATGTTGAGAAAAAATATGGTTGGCAAACTTCCTGGAGTGGAGATATCATTTTTCATAATACTAAAATTGTAGACTTTAGTTTGCCAAGATCTATTTGGGGACCTTTTGACAGCTGGGATTTTGTTCACTATGGAAAATACTTCTGCATGTTTTCTCTTCTACTAGTATTATTCTGGGTTTCCAAGGTTGAAGCCTAAATCCCAAAGTATATTTGGGAATTATAGAATTCATAGAATTATTAATCTTCCTCAATGTTTGTATTTTCTACATGTTTTTTTATTAAAGCTTTTTATTTGCAAAACATATGCATGGGTAATTTTTCAACATTGACTCTTGAAAAGCTTTCTGTTACAAATTTTTCCCCTTATCCCCCATCCCCTTCCCTAGATGGTAGGAAGTTCAATACATGTTAACCATCTACATTAGTTTCTTAAATGATCTTGAGCACTGGACATAAACTTGAATTGTTTTAAGGAATCAAAAAAGGGAACACTCTTACTGGGATGTTGTGAAATGGTTAGAGTTTAACCTGATAACCTACAAAGTTAAAAACTATTTCAGAATTTCTGTAGAACTGGGTTGAATTCTGCAAAACATAAACAAGGTTTTTGCCTGGGATTATGACTTTTCCTTGTTCTAAAAAGTTATTTATTTCATTAATGATCTGTGTGTGTGTTTTTTTTAAAAGAGTTACTCAAACTTTTATTTCATCCATAAGACACAGAGTGTTTATTGCTTTTAAGTCAGATACAGAAAACCAAACTGACAAGCAACAAAATACAATTGTACAGAAAGCAAAAGTTAATACAAATTGACTTTTTTTTAAAGCACATAATAGATTGTAACATTATGACCAACAAGACTTCTACCTGGAGATCAGTTTCCCCTGTAATTTTGAATGGGTGGCCTCATGGTTTCTCCTGGGAAATGATCCTTATGTCAATTTTTCTACAGGCAAAGATGTTTCCAAACCAGGACATGTACTCTGCTCTTTCTATGTAGATTAGTGTCCAATTACATTATAATTCCAGCACAATCCTATTTTATTGGAGAGGAAATAGCCTGAAATTTTGTTAAAAGAAAAAGCGCCAATGAAAGTTGCTTGAATCTTACCAATAATTTTCTGTTAAGAAGACATTTACACCTTTAAAAGGGTGGGATTTCTCTAGAGTAATAATCAGTTCCAACAATTATCCTCTCCATCCCCATTAACCCTTTATATTTACGCCTTACACTATGTTCTTTTCTCCAGCTGAATACCTGGAGAGGAATCCCTCTGTTTGCCTTGTACTCTCTAGAGCTAAATCTGCCCACACCACACTTACACTCTTTCATGACTTCAGTTAAATGGTACTACTTCCCTCCTGATAGCCACCAATCTCTCAGAGAGACCCAATTTCCCTTTTATTTGGGCAGTTTCAAGAACATTTACGTGATAGTAGTGTTGGTCTGCTCCCCTGAATTTCTGAGTAATTGTTTTTTGAATTATTCAATTTTCTTAAAATTAACTCTGGAACCAAAGGAAAGGAGAGAAAAGAGAAGAGGGAGAAACGAATGGGTTTCTTAGCACAATCCAGATGCCCCAAAATTAAAAAAAAAAAAAAAAAAAAAAAAAAGTTAAAAAAAAAAAAGTGACCCAGAGCTTCCAAACTTGCGGAGCTCAAAGATGGTCATACGCACGAAAAAAAGAGACTAGTGGACTCCTGCTGTCTGTAGCATGGCGTTAACTGACGACTTCTGGAATAGACTGGGAAATGGGAGGGAAAAAAAAGAAAAATCGAGGGTGGTCTCTTCAGGCTCTTGGCACGAAAGGGTCAACCGAGCAGGCAGCTGCTGTGCGTATTGCGGAGCTTTCCTATACGTACCTACACTCATTTCTGCTCTTTCTCCCACACCCCACCCTCCGTCTGGGGATTGGGCGGAAAGGCGGAAACAATAAAGCGTAGGGAGCGAGGAAAAGGGAGACGAAGGGAGCCACGAGAAAAGACTAGAGAGCAAAGGGTTATTTTCGCGCCACCGAAGAGTCTGTTGCTGGGGTCGCTTCGGAGACCAATGAATGGAGAGCTGCAAGCTGATCAGGCCGGTTGCTAGTGCGGACGCCGGCACGGCTGCGGGCTCTGATTGGCTCCTTGCCTCAGCCAACTGGAAACGAGAGCCCCCTTTTCCCCCGCCCCTATCCCCCTCCCCGCCTCGGATGTGAAGGAGGGAGGGGTGAGCTGCGTAGGGAGGTGGCGGATCTTCGAGATCCAGCCTTCCTCGTCCCCTGACGCCAGCCGGAGCGCACGGTTCCTCCCCCTCAGGCGCGCTACTGCACTGCCCATCGGCGTCCGTCCGCGAGCTTAGCAGACTCGTGGCTCGCTCCCCTGCTTTCCTGCTCGGCCGCGAGCTTAGCAGACTCGTGCTCGCTCCCCTGCTTTCCTGCTCTCTTGCGCACTCTCCCTGGCGCTGCTCCCGGCCTTAAGTGATACGTCTCCTTCCCCGGGTGCTCCGGCCGCCCTTAGAGCTCCCGCCTCTTAGAGCCAGGGCGGGGCGAGAAGGTGCGAGCAGGGAGAGCGCTAACACGGGCAAACCCAGCCCGCCAGTCCCTCTACCTGGATGGGGTCGACCCGTGGTGGGTGGGAGGCCCCGGGGTTAGAGCCTGGGATTCGGGGTGCAGGGGAGCCCGGAGAGCCGAGGTAAATTCATTCATTGTGGGCCAGCCGGGCCTCCACCCCATGCCAAAACCAAAGTTCATTTCTCACACCCTATTTCACTTCTCCCCGCCCCTTCCCGTCTCTCGCCTCGGACCCCCTCCCCGAACATCTTACCCAACCAGACAATCTCCTGCAGACCAGGGGAACAAGACTGGTATTGGGTGCAGAGGAGCCAGATCACGGATGGCCCTGGGTGCAAAAGTACCGAGACTGAGCCCGACCCGGGGATTAGGGGTTCAGGGGCAGGCTTTAGGGGTGGTGGCAGGGAAGGAAAGTGGTTTTTTTTGTTTTTTGTTTTTTGTTTTTGTTTTTGTTTTCGGGGGGGGGGGCGGAATTCCCGGGCCAAACTGGAGAGAAGACAGCAGGCAAAAAGCTTCCCTTCCCACTGTTTCGCAGATCCAGCTCTGTTTGGGTGACAGCCAGGGAACAAGGAAACCACCCCATCTTCTTTCTCGTCTCCATCTCCTTCTTTCTGATCTCCATCTTTGAAAGCAAACAAAATAGATGAAGGTTGATTCCAGGGAGTAGGTGGGCAGAGCCCACTGATTCTCCAGCTAACACTACCTTTAAGCAGACCAGAGTCCAGGAGAATTAGTTTAAAGAAGCAAAGAGTGGTTGGGTTTTTGTTTGTTTGTTTGAGCGGATATAACTTAGCTTGTACAAGTGTAAGTGCTCCACACTAGATAGAACCAAATCCATAAGTGTGTGTCTGTTTGTTTTAAGGTAGTAAGGGCTGTAGGAGGGGTAGGGACAAGGAATATTTCTTTCCTTCCTTTTTGGTTTATATATATGTATAAAACCTGTGAATATCGTGATGTATTTTTTTTCTTTTCTGTCACAAAGCCCCTTAAAAACAATTTTATTAAATTCCCCACACACCCCACCCTAGATAAGACTTAATTAAAAAGTTGAGGAGGCTAGCCTTAGAAGGAAAACAGGTTATAATTGAAGGAACCAAAAAAAAAGGGGGGGGAAAGACCTCCCCCCCCCTCCAATCCTACTCCATTTGAATGTAAATGCAAATGTTTCTCGGCATCATCGTTTTGGAGTGGGGAAAATTGCTAGAAATGTCTATTTTTAAACTACAAGAAAGAGGCCCTGGCTTAAAAAAAATAAAACAGTAAAAGTCTTTAAAACTTTTAAAAATGCTACTGGAAATTTGTGATTTTTTAAAAAGTTATTTAGGATGAATATTTTTAATGAGGGAAAAGTATCTTCTAAAGCCTGAAGAGCAGTTAGTTTGTCTGTCTCCTGTGTTTAGATGTCTCCGTGTCCCCCTCAGATATCGAGAGAAAAGTATGACTATTAAGATTTGAAAGATTTGCAATGAAAAGAATTCCCTTCTATGAAGTACCTAGAGATGATATATCACTAAGGTCCATTGGATCAGACATTGCATCAAATTTTGTGTGCAAGGCTCCCTGTTCTTTCTTTTCTTTTCTCTTTCTTCTTCTTCTTTCTTTTTCTTTTTTTTTTTTTGTCATTCATACAAACCATTAGTTAAAATTATTTTCTGAAAACTCCCTGAAAATCTGAAATCCCAGCTTTTCTATTATGTGTTGATAGTGATAAGACAAACCTAAGAGAGGTTTTTCCCCAAAGTTTTAAATAGCAAATAGCAAATAGCCTTACAAATAATCACGACTTTGAAGGTATTTGGAGAGTTTCCAGTTTCTTAATTTAAAAATAGTAAATCCCTGTCAGGACACCAGAAGGAAGCAGCCTCCTCGATTTACTTTGGACACAGCTTAAGGTGACCAAATATTTTAGAGTATATATCTTTTCTACCAAATGAAAAACAATTGCAGAGAGCAATGGACAAAAGTACTACAGCTCAGCAATTAGTTTATAAAAATTTAAATAAGTGCTGTATCAGAGCAAAAGACTACTTCTAAGAATGAGGAAAGCTCCAACAGTTTTCTTTTCCCCTTCCTTTTGGGTTGTTTTGTTCACATAGGAAAAAAATGTACTTACCCAGTTGGTTAAAAAACAATCAGACTGATAATATCTGTGCTATAGATCTGTGAAGAATGCAGCTCCAGTTCCTTTTGAGTGCTGTTTTGATGCTTTTTTTTTTCTTGTTCCCCATAATCAACAGTATCTTCCAAGGGACTAAAATATCTCGCCCAATCCTTTGCTCAATGAAGATCCTTCAAGAAAAATGTTAGGGTCCAAAGATGTCAATGAGAGTCAGAAAAAAAAAAATCCAAAAACAACTGAAAAGTATAAAAGAAATGTCAGTTCCTCAGGTTTTTTTTTTTTTTTCCTCTCCCTACAAAATGGAAGTTGTGATCACTCCAGTCCCCCAAATCCAAAACTTTGCTAAATTAAAAACTAAGGGAAAATCAAAGTAGACTGAATATATGGCAAAAGTGAATCTGAATTGCAAAACAAAACAAAGCAAAAAGAAAAAAACCCACCCACAAACAAAACAAAATACCACATCCCTATTGTTTCTAGCTGAAGCTAGAAAAATGAGTTGTATTTTGGAAAAAAAAAAAAAAGAGGAAAAAGAAAAAGAAAAAAAAGAAAAGAAAAGAAAAAAGAAAAAAAAAAAAAGCTGCCTCGGCCCATATTGGCAACTCAATATCACTGTAATGGCCACAAAATAACTGTTGCTTTTTAAAGGGGGGCGGAGAAACTAATTTAAAATCTCACTCTATATCCGATAATGATTTCTTTCCTATCCCCTAGGTGCACTCGCACTCCCAGACCCCGATACCCTCCTTAAAGCCAATTGCTTTACTCGATAAGAAAAAATCCACCAAAATTAAAATTCATTTATATTTTCCCAGATTAATTTAAAATTTTTCTCAATTGATGCAAAAGGGGGGAAACTGCCACCCCAGTTTTCTCCCTGTGAGATAACAAAGCGATTCAAGATGTTTCCATTACCTTGTAACCTATATGTGAAATCTGATTCACATTACTTAAAAAAAAAAAAATCTATAAATATTTTTCACAGAATACCTTTTTTTTTTTTTTTTAAATCTCCCTTTCAAAAACCTGTTTTGGAATAAATAAAATCTTTAACTGGAGCCCCCAGAATTCTTTAACAAAACCTACTCGGCTTTCCTATACGAAATACAGTACAACCTTTCATTTCCGTATCCTTTCTTCATCTTCAGTCAACATTTTGTTTGCCCGGGAAGGCTCCACTGGCCCCAGACCCCACCCCCACAAACCCAGCATTGTCTCCTTTGCAAACGGGGGTAAATTATGAAGGGCCCCAGAAGCCCGATGGGATGGGGAACCTGCAAACGCGAGGAGGGGAGGCGAGCCCAAGACTTTCGATATTTCTCGGGTAATTACCACACGAGACGAGGAAAAAGGGGATTCAGAATCTCTTCTTTTAGGGTGAGTTCTAGCCCCTCAGTAAATTATTGGGGATGGAGGGAAGAAAAGGGGTCGCCTTCGGCCACCCTCTCCCTCCGCTCCCCCGGGCCCACCTTAGAAGCTACAGGAAGAGCTCGCTTCCCCGCCTGGAACGCCTAAGCCACTCAGCCCCGCCACCACCGCCGTCACCCTTCCCCTTTGTCCGTTGCCCCCCACCCCTCAGCCCCAAGAGCTGGGCCCCGAAAGGCCCAGCAGCTGAACATTCAGCAAACGAAAGCCAGAAACGTTACCATCTCGGGGCCCGAGTCAGTGCTGCAGAGAAACTCTCGGCCGCTTCCCTCTCCTCCCTCAGCGGCCCCCGGGAGCCCGCTGGCTAGCCGGCTGTCTCCCACCTGAAGCCCCCAGGCTTTTCGGTGCTTTGCAAGCAATGGCAAAGCAGAACCAGGAGAGCCTCCAAAAACCGAAATGGGAGGTGGCCGTGGTGCTATTCGGAAAAGGGCCCCTTCTGGGCGCCCATCAGAAGCCCCCTCCTTCGGCGGCCAATCGGGCCCAGCAGGCCCGCGCCTACCGTACAGCACTCACCCCACCCTCGCCGACCACCCTCTGGCTCGCTAGTCCACCGACTCATCCAGCCTGTGCACCCGAGCTTGGGCCGCGTCGGCCGAGAGGAGCCGAGCCCCGAAGACCCCTCAGATTAATGCTTTAGATGGGAGGGAGGAATGGAGCGAGCGAGCTGGGGAGCAAGGGAGGGGCGGGGGGAAGAGAGAGGGAGGGGGGCTGGCTTGTGCTGCCAATCTCCCACCGCCCCTTCCCCCCCCCTCTTCTCTCCCCCTCCCAACTCCCCCCTCCTCGCTTTTTCTCCAATGGTAAACCCAGAAAACTTCCTCCCTGATTTGCAGGAGGTTACATTCACTGAAGCAGCAGCCCTGAAGGGGCGAGGAAAAGCCTAGTGATAAAGCTTTGGAGAGAGAGAGTGTGTGTATATGTTTGTGTGTTTGTGTGAAATACTCAAGTAAAATCACATTTTCCAATTTATCCTCCAGGGGAGACACACTCAGGGGCTAGAGACCCCCGTCTCCCTCCTCAGAAAAAAAAAAGGGGACAGAAATTCGCCTTTAGCTTTTCCCCATCAAACGGCCCTGTTTCCTCGCTAAACTTGAGCTTGTCGATTTCCCAAGCTGGTGCTGCTGCCACTGATTGCTCCGGGTATCTTTCCTTCGTCTCCTGCGTGACCCTCACCCAATCTTCTTTTCTCTGCTCCCCTATTCTCCCTGTCTGATTTTCTTTTTCCCCTCTTTTCCACAGCCCCCTTTCCCCTTCCCCTTACCCCCCCCCCCTTTTTTGGTTAAATCTCTCTAATTGAGGAGCTAGGATTCTTCACGTGAGACCGTTGATTTGTAGTTTGAACACGTGGCTCATTCAAATAGCCGGACTATCCAAGTGATTTTTTTTCCCCCTGCTTCTCCTCCACCTCCTCCCTCTCCTCCTCTTCCCCCCCCCCCCCCCCCCCCCCCCCCCCCTTCCTCCTGCCTGTCTCTCTCTCCGTTTTTTTTTTTTTTTAATGGGGAGGCGGCGCTTCCACTCACGCAGTGTGACATTTTCACAGCCCGCTCGCTGCTGGCAAAGGGGTTTGGGGGGGCAGAGACAAAAAGTAGTTTTTTTCTTTCTCCTCCTCCTCTTCTTCCTCCTCCTCTTCCTCCTCCTTCTCCTCCTCCTCCTTCTCCTCCTCCTCCTCCTCCTCCTCCTTCTCCTCCTATTTCTTGCCGACCCCGCCATCCTCCCATCACAAAGCTGGTCCGCTTTGCTCTCGCACGTCAGCAGAGTGAGAAGTCCTTACTCTGGCCTTAGGGTTCCAGCGAAGCTATCTTTTCATCCCTGCCAGGGAACGAGAGAAGCCCGCTGACCCCCGGCTAGCCTTGCCCCTCTCCTCCTTAGTGTTTCGTTGTTTGCTTTTGGTTATTATTATTATTGTTATTATTATTATTATTATTTTTAAGCATCAGGCGTGTGGCGTAGTTTAGGTGTTAGGAGCTTTTAGAGCAGCAAACAGGAGCAAGGACAGACAGCCTCTCCATCCGCTCGTTGCTGTGCCTTGCTTTTAAATTTGATTTTACTTTTTTTAAAAAAATCATTTCTCTTAATTAAAAAAAAAATGAACAAGCTGTACATCGGCAACCTGAGCGACAGCGTGAGCCCGGTCGATCTGGAAAGTGTCTTTAACGACTCCAAGATCCCTTACACCGGCTCTTTCCTGGTCAAAGCGGGCTACGCGTTCGTGGACTGTCCCGACGAAAACTGGGCGATGAAGGCCATCGAAACCCTATCAGGTGGGTCCCCTAAGTCCGGGGTGCGAGCCGATGGCTCCCTCGGCACTCCTGGGGGACGAACGAACCTGTTCGTCGCCGTGCGGCCACTAGCTTTCCCTTCCTTTTCCAAGAGCCTTGCTGCGTCAGGGCTCGGGGGGGCCAGGGAATGAGACTCTTGCTTGCTGGGGGAAAGCCCCGCGGGGTGTCCACGGGGATTGTTAGTTTGAAGGGATGGGGGGAAAGGACGGACAGCTAAGCAGCCGTCCTGGCCGTGCGGCTCCTCAAGCCCTGACGCTCTCCCTGTCCCTGCCCTACTCCTCGCAACCTGTCGGGTGTCTCGCCAGGAAACCGGTGGAGACGCTGTCAGGTAATGGAGACGCTGTCCGAGGAGGTGAAGAGAGAGAGGGCGGGGAACGCCAGGGCGGTGTAAGGGATAGAAGCCAAAGGGCAGATTGGGGGTCCGCTCACCCTGTGCCCGTTGCTTTGCTTCTTCCCTAGCGCTCACCATCCCCATTTTTTTCCTCTGCAGGTTGGTCGCTCCCCCTTCTCTAGGCGGGCGCAATCTCGGGACTCGAGCCTGCCGTTGGGGGTGGGGGGAATTAAGTGTCGCGGGAGTGGGGGGGGTGATTTACTCGTTTTTTCGTTTTATTTATTTTTCTTTTGTGCTAACCTGAGGCCCATTTGTAGCAATAGCACCAGCAATAGCAGCAGCACCAGCAGGAGGCGGGGTGGGTGAAGGGGTACAGAGGCAGACAGGACAGCCCGGTGGGCAGTGACGGGGACTCTCAGGTAGGGGACAGGGAGCGAGAGAGCCGGTACAGAGCCGTGCAACGCAGCACTGCTGACCCGGCTCGCCCGCCCCTTCTTCCCACCCTGAGAGGCTCGGGGGACTGGGAACTGCGCTCGCTCCCGCTGGTTCAGCAGCATCCCGGTCCCGCGCTCTGGCAGCGGAGGAGTGGGGACCCTTTCATTTGGACTCCTCCCCGGGCCCGGCCAAGAGCCAGGGGCAGGTGGGTTTCTGGCCGCTGTCCGGGGCGCCGGGGTCTTAAGACAGAGCGCGCGCCTTCTCCGTCTCCTCCTCCCCCTACTCCCGGGTTCCGGGGGCCGCGGCATTTGGCTTTCATGCTGGTGTGCGGAAGAAGGGTGGGTGTGTGCGTGTGTGTG
>JAJPUD010000324.1:740619-765438 GCA_023553655.1 Myrmecobius fasciatus
GGGGGGGTGTCCATCCTTTTGGAAAAAACGTAATCTGGGGTTTTTTAGGTCCTCCTTTCTCCCCGTGACCCCACCTTTCTAATGATGCCTGTGGTCTCTGGGAACTACTTGAGGCAGCTTTTGTCGCAGAGCAAAGTGGGGGTTCTGTAACCCCCAGGTGTTGATCTGTGGATGAAGGGGCTGGGGTTATTCTGCTGCGCCAGAAATGGGGGGGGGGAATGAGAGAGTGGGAAACGTGCCCAGCATTTTAGCCGCGGAAGCTGTTCTTTCTGGGCGCTCTCCTCCCTCCTCCCCTCCCCATGCCCCCGCCCCTGTGCCAGAGGAGTGAGAAATTAGGTTTGAGATTGGGGTGCAAACGACCCCTCATACTTAGGAGGTTTCCAAGTGGACCTCCTTAGTTTGCTTGCCAACTGCCAGTTTTTCCCTGCGGTAACTTGGGTGCAGCTTTAACTCGATTGGGAAGGGAAGGAAAGGGCGGGGGGCTGCAGACAGGCTACGTGGAACTGCGGCGGCGGCGGCCTTAGGCGCGCAGCGCCCTCAAGCCCCTCTTTGCTCTCTTGTGTGTTTTCAGGTAAAGTGGAGGTACACGGAAAACTCATCGAGGTGGAGCACTCGGTCCCGAAGAGGCAGAGGTAATTGTCTCTATTTTCCTTCCTCCCCCTTCTCCTTCCTCCTCTCTTCTCTCCCCCCTCCCCTGTCTACACCACTGCAGGAAGGGGGGGGGGGGGTGAGGAAAGCGGCCTCTCCACCATGAAAACGAGCTGCCACGACGGCACCTTTGCTTAGGGCCGGCAGAATTTCTTCGGCGATTGGGACCCCTCCATCTCCCTTTCTTCCTCTTTCTCCCCCCTCCCATTCCATCTCTATAAACCCGGGCTGCGGGCCAGACATTTGGGCTGAGGGTGGTGGCTGGAGGAGGGGAGAGGAGGAGCAGATTGAGTTCTCTTTGGGTTGGGCTCACCTCAGAACCTGGGACGGGACGGGACGGGACAGGCTGGGGGGAGGGCGCAGAGCGGGAGGGCTTCAAAATCGCAATTTCGGGAGGCTGGAGGGGGGCATTAGCAGGAAATGAGATGGGCTGCTTTGCGTTACATAACGGACTGGCACGTGAGGGAGTGAGCGGCTCGTCGGCGGCGGCATCACAGCGGGGGAGAGGAAGGAGAGAACCGTAAGTACATTTTCAGTAGCCCCTCCCCGTGGAAATGGGGAAGGGTCTCGGCAAGCACCGGCTTCTGAGCCCCCAGCCGCCGCCCGCCGTCGGCAGAGCTGCAAAAGTGTGAGTAACCATCAATCTGATTTCTCCCCCCCTTCCCACACCACACAATAAACACAACGCAGAGGTCTTTTTTTTTTTCCTACACTGACTTCCCCCCACACCCCAAGTTCTTCGAGCCCCAGATTCGAGCAGAGACTTAGCTAAGAGAGAGGGAAGAGGGGGCAGGAAACGGGTAGGGCGGGCGCTCCTGGCAGCCTGTCCAAAGGATGCGGAGGTCTGCCCGACGGCTCAGTTAGCTCTGGCGCAGGCTGTCACTTGACAAAAAAAAAAAAAAAAAAAAAAAAAAAAGCCTATGGAGTTGTGAGCAGCCTCCCCAGCCTGAGACGGCCGCGGCGCAGCCACACGCCCTCGAGGCTCCTGCTTCCAAGGCGATTTGCCTCCTCCCTGTGGCCCCTCAGCTGTCCTGCACCTCTTGGGCTGGAAGAAAAGGAGGGGAAGGGGATAGTAATGGGCTTGTAGAGGTGGGTCAGGAAATGTCCGAGGCCAGAAGGTTTAACTTGAAAACCTGAGTCGCCTCAGTAGCTGCTGGGAGGCTAAGGCAAGTAAACAGCAGCTTTAGGCAGTGTGGGGGGACAGGGGCAATATTGTCGGGGAGAAAGAATTGTGCCATCCACAGCGATCTAAGAAAAAGACGATCTTGGGGGTTTTCATCAGCCACTACTGATGTTATCGAGAGGAAAAAAAAGATTTCACAAAGTATGTGCTTTCCCCCTACATTTGCCAGTGTACCCAAATTGTGGGCTCTCTGTATTTTGCACGCTGGCTCGTCTGTTTCAAATGTCAGTGTTTTTCTTTCATGTCCCTGTTCTGGGGAAAAACAAAAAACAAAAAACAAAACAAAAAATACATTACACGGAAAACCTAAAGGCACATTTGGGAATTTATCAGCGATTAAAAAAAAAAAGACCTTTGTTCTAGTTATATAGAATATACTTGCATAGTGGAATATAGAATATGTTAAACTGTTAACCCTTCTCTAAGCTGCCAACTTAAAACACAAAGAACCTGGCCATCTCTGCACTTGTGGAATCAAATCGCCGACCCCTTCCCCCCCCCAGAAACATTAATGCTGTGATGGGGAACTTATTTTCTTTAAGAAGGGAACCCTTTTATGACATAAAATAGTGGGAAAGAATTTTTTTTTCTTTTAAGCTTCTTTTCTGATTCAAGAAAAGGGCAAAGCAAAGTGGGTATATTAAAATGCATATGAAGTGGGGTGGGTCCTAGTGAGCTCTGGAGAGTAAAATATAGGTAATTTATAAGGCACCAGTTCTAGTGTTTCCCCTACCCCCCCTTAGAATTAGGGTTACCAAAGTAACTCATATGTATTACAACTCTAGCCCCCTGAGCAAAAAGATTACAATTTTGCTATCACCATCCCTATATTTCTATACTAATTTTTTGGTCCACTTTGAAAATATCCTGGGATCAGTTTAGCCTTTCCTATCTGCACCCTGCCTGAAATTCTGCAGTGCAGTGGAGATTTTAGTGCAATCTCCGAATATGCTAAGCATCTTCACAGTTCTGTCCTTCGAAAACTTGGGTTTCTTCAATTTTGAAACCCACATGTAAGGTGAGAGCTTTTAATTATTTGTCTCAGCTCCCCTTCAATCAAGAAGAATGTGTCTAGTTACGCATTCAAGGCCGAAATTGGGGAAATAGTTAATTTGCTAAGCCCCCAATCCCCTCTCTCGCTGGACAGCTCAAATTATGCTCCTAAGAAGCTTAGCTCGGACCATCCTGGGACCTGGACCAGTCCGAATTTTGCCCCGTCTCATACGATAAAAATTTTAAAACGCTTTGCGCTACAGGAATATTATTTGGAGACTCCTGCCCCCTAAGCTCGGAGGATTTAGCCCCCCTCCCCCTTCTCAGAGTAGCCAGTGATCCTTCGCATCTTAATTCCGGTTTTCTCAGGCCGACAAGTCTTTCTCCCGCTCCCCCCGCCCCCACCCTAGCAGCTCCCGCCTTGACAAAGGTGGGGGTGGGGTGGGTGGCAAACGGTGCAAAGGCAAAGAACGAGCTCCCCCACCCCCACGCCACTGCGGCAGCCTTCTGTTCCTGGGCCACGTTCGAAAAAGGGCATTTTTGCCCACCCCCCTTTCCTCCCCCCGCAGGCAGTTTCTATTGATCCCAGAAGGTTCCACCGCTCTGCTCCCCGGGTCCTCTGAGCTAGGGGGAGAGGAGAAAGGCGAAAATGCTGCCGAATGGGGTAATCTGTACCCACCACACGTCTTGGGGAGGAAGGTTGTCACTTAGGGTTTAGGACCAGAAGGCCAAACCCCTGCAGAGGGCACTAATATTTGTCAAGAACTGCCATTTAGTAGCTTCCAGCCCAAACTGGGAGGGGACGGCGGGGACGTGGTGGCTTCCCCTAAAGGGAACCCACCTTAGCAAAAATGACCTTTAGACCCGCGGGGAAAGGCAGGTTGGGAAGGGAGCGGCCCAGATTGCTTATGGAAGCCCTGAAAGGGAGAGAAGGGGCCCGCTGCCAATTACAAGTTGGGGAGTCCGGCCCGAGAGGTGATCGGGTGGAACGGGCCAGCGGCCAGCTTTGCTCAGCGCCCCCCCCCAAGAGTTGTGCTGCGGCAAATAGTTGGAGGGATACAGGAAGGAGAGCTCCCAGCCCTTGTAGGTGGCCGAGCCCAACCACTGGGGGTTCTGCAGACTGCAGCAGTCTCCAAGGCAACGTGGCACGTCTGCCTCCAGCCGCTGTGAACTTGAGGAAGGTGGTAGCAAGACACTAGGTTTTGAGACGCCTTCCGTCCTAGCTCAGGGAAGGCCGAATGGGCCATCTCCCCCGGCTTCTTTATGGGGCCCCAGTTCCCCCACCCCCAGCTCACCCCTTGGAGGGATTAGTGTGAACGTGACTTTGTCTCTTTGCTAGCGAGGCTGGTGGAACCAGTGCTCGGAGAACCAAAGCTAGATCCACCCCCCCAAATCCTTTCCCTTCCCTTCGGGGAGTACAGAGGGGCTAGGATGAATATTAAAGTCTTGGCACCTTTGAGAGGCTCCCAGTTGAACAAGGTGGCTGGAGCAGCTGGAATGGGGGGGGGGGGCAGTGTGCTGGCTACTGTGTGATTATGTAAATAGCAATGATGTCACTTGTTCCAGGGTCTTTGTGGCTGGGGAGGGGGATGGGAACGTTTCTGGTCCTGGACCCCCGGGGAGGCGGGGTCGGGACTCTGCTTTTTGTTCAAACCTTGCCTTTTGTCAAACAAACAAACAAACAACAAAAACCTGCAGCTCCTCGTCTCCCAAGTTGTAACTTTCTCTCTTAAATTACTTCAAACCAGAGGGAAAGATTTGTCACCAGATTTAGCTGTTTCCCCTTTGATTAGGACTGTATGGAGTGAGGCAGGTAATATAGACTAAGTTCCCTGCTCCCCTCACTTTTCCATCAATTAAAGCCGATTCGATCCATTTGTGGCGGTTCCCTGGCTTGGAGTCTCGGAAGGTATGTCTGGCTTTTTGTCCATTCTAGTGAAAAGGAAGTTAAATAAAAATGAAATAAAAAGTATCCAACATTACACGGAAAACTTGAGTATAATGAATGTCATAAGTAGGCAACATTAAATAGTTCAAGATAGCCAGCCTTAAAAAAAAATAAACCAACCAACCCCCCCCAAAAAAAAATAAAAATAAAAAACAAAAAAACAAAAATCAGATGAGGCTAGATTATCCACCTTTTCCCTCCTGGCTTTAAACCGAGTAAGGGAGGTGTCTTATGCTAGATATGAAATCAATTATGGAAACCAACCGAAACCCAAACTCGCATCTACTGTTTAGTTCTCATCAGCCCTTCGAGTTAAGGGAGGGAGCTTCCTCTAGAGAATCACTCCTTTCAGCTTACTTTCTCTAAGCTTAAAATGAAGCTGGAACGGCCTCTAAATGTCATTTCAGTGTAAGGAGGTAGTCGTTTGGCTAGAAGACACGAAGGCCTTATTGAGCTAACGGTTATTTACGTAGCTCGGCAATAATTTTCTAGACCTTATTTTTATGAGATTAGTAATGTAGGCAAGTGCCCAAATGTCACCCCTTTGACGGCTGTGTCTAGAGGAATACATTCAATATTGGTTTCCCCCTAATAACAAGGGGCTTTTTAAACAATGCCTCCAGAAGGAAAGAAAATTGATTAGGCAATCCTTTGACTTCAGATTTTAAACTTAAAGAATTAATTTCATAATTCCTTATTAACTATAAGCAAATTATGTACTCTAGACAAACAAATTTGGTAATTCTGAATTTTGGACAAGGCTGTCCTTCCCAACTTGCAGCCAAAATGGAAACTAAAATATAGAACTGAATTGCTTTCTAATAGTAGGCTGCTTGGAAGATTGACAAAAGTTCTATTAAAAGGTATTTTAGTTTCCTTTCATTTTTAAATGCACGCTTAAAATTAAGTCAAGAATTTGGGGTTTTGCCTAATAGCTGAGCATAGGAAGTCAGGGGGAAGACATTTAGAATCTAGGATGGTTAGGTGGGAATTTCCAGTTTTAGGGTCTGGTTTCTAGTCTTCCTGTTAACCAATGTAAATAAGTTCCTTAATTGAGTCAAATCCTGTTAAAACCAATCCTAAGGAATCTAGCCCAAGCCCTTTTATTCTAAAATTTTGCCGAGCTCTTTGAAATAAATAAAGCCCCAAATCCTGCTTACTTATTTTAAGATGTTTGTTGTACAGAAATTTCGAACTTTTCGTGTAAATGGCTTACATTATAGAGTTAAGTCTTTTTCCTGGTGTTCTGCTTGAATTGATGATCTCCAAAGGGAGATATTTGAAGTGCTTTAAAATCCTTCCCTTGTATATACTCCGGTAATTAATAGTTTGCTGAATTAAAAAAAAAATTGATATTGAGAGAGCTCCAAGTCACTATGGAATTTTGTTAGAAGTATTTGTTATGGCTTTTGGCAATAACTTCTAGGAATATTTTTTTTTTTTTTTAAGATGAAGGCATGAAATGGCCATTCAGTTGTTTTGGCAGTTAACATGTGTGATTTGGGAGAGAGATGGAAAGGGGAAAAATGAAATCGTTAGCCCATGCTGTACTTGGCAACGTTTTCTTTACACATACAAGGTTCTAGTCATGGAATTGGGGACTTTGGAGAACTATGATTCCTAAGTGCCTGGAGTCCATGTCTAGGGGTTTAGAGATGGGTTTGGCATCTGGGCGACTTGGGGTAATTTCCCCAATGTTCCCTTTACCTCCAGAGTAGCCTGTAGCACCAGGACCTTGCTTCTCCTTTGTCAAGGGACATTGTAATGAGGGAAACACAATTTTGCTAATAATAACGTGGGAGCTATTTGTGCCTGAATTGAAAATTTGTGAAGTGCTCTACATACTAATGTCTTATCATGTTAATGTATCTTTATATTGCCAACTTATTAATTATTAATTATCCTGTAATTCAATTTAATGTCTTAGAGAGTATGTGTATGTACACATACACACACATACATATACATAAACCGGTCTAGAGTAGCCTTGATTTATTTATTAATGGTAGAAAAATATCTATATTCATACATTCATTAAGGTTTGCTAAGTGCTTTATATAGTTAATCAGAACTAGTCTTTGTCCCTTTTTGCTTCACTAAAAGTACTCTTTATTTTTCCTGCTAAATGTGACCATATGAATGGTTAATTCTTGAGCACTGAAGAAATTGGGTTTATAGATATAATGCATATGAAATGTGCTGTTCTCTCAAGATCTGAAATTTAATTATGTGGCTGTTGGAAATATTGAAGGAATATTCTCGAAGGGACTTTAGTTGGCTATTGACAAGGCCAGTTCCGTCTTCATAATATTTATTCAATGATAGATTATTATTTTTTTTTGAATTTTTTTTTTTTAGTTTAGGGGATCTAGTCTCCTGATTGAACATAGGAAGCCATTTGAGCATTTTGTATAGGGAGGTTGCTTTTCAAACCGGGCTTTTTATTAGCATCCAAGTCAGTCCAGTCCTATTAAGCTCTGCAGTAGAATAAGGTGGGTTTAAAAAAAAATTCTGTTTACATTTACAAACATGGAAATAAGATCATTGGATTTGAAATGACTTCGATTGGGGCAGGTGGCAGAGCCTTCTTAACCTCCTCTGCGTTCTGCTTTCCCCAGCTTGTTTAGACAAGGGAAGGAATTGTGGACAATGAGAGAGAACCGCCACCTCCCCGAGTAAAATATCTTCCAGACTTCAAGGTTAATGGAATTTTGACTGATTATCTGGTAGCACTGATAATGATAGCAGATCCAAATCAGAAACACCTTTGGGATTACCTACTAATAGCTCAATTTATGTTGTGATTTATATGCTTTGCTCACAAACCATCTAAACAGGTAATCCATGAAGTCCTATGTCCATTTTACAAATGAAGAAATTGAATTACATGGTGACAAAAGTTAGATTGCCGCAGGTTTTGTTTTTGTTTTTAACAGTAACCCACCCTTTAGCGGTCCTTTCTTGACAACATCTCTGACAGGTGAATTTTAGCTTTTTTCTGCTCACACACTTTGACTGCTGGGAAGCTCCCTACCTAACTGAACAGCTGATTGTAATGTTAGGACCACTCCAAGTGTTAGAATTTGTCTCCTTTTTTGGAGCAATCAGCCGTCTTCTGACCTGTTACTTTAATTCTGGTACTTTCCTATATGGAATCAGTTGTCTCTTTTTGACCTGTCCACACCCTCTTTCCCCTCACCCCCCAACTATTTGATGACACCGGTATCATGTCTCCTGTCAGTCTTTTCTAGGCTCATCAGCTCCAATTCCTTCAGCTGTTACACTCATGACATGGTTTCCATACCTTTCACCATCTTTTGGGTGAGCTCCAGGTTGTCAATATCCCTCTTAAAATTTTGTGTCCCCAACAGAATATGTTACTCCAGATATACTTAGCCTAGTGAAGAGATACCAATGTGACTCGAAGTGACATGAGCTTTTCTGGGCAAACAGGTTGCGTGTGATTAGCTTGTCCAGTTCTGCTTCTGGGATATTCTATTCCCATCTTAGTCTAGCGGAGGAGACTTTTTTTTTTTTTTAAACCCAAGTGCACATTAAAGATATGTAACCCGAGTAAATATCATTTTAATTTTATTAATCCTTCAGGTCGGGGGTTTAATAGAAGGATTTAGAATTTCTGTCTCTTCCTCTACTTCCCATCCGTCTTGTTTCTAAATGTCTAAAAGGTATTTGATAAATGTTGATGTTGGAGGGCAGATATTTTCAGGCAGGATTTTCTAAGGATAGATGGAGGAGAAGATCCAGCTTTTAACCCCTTAGCCAGCAACTAGTTTTAAATAATCAAGTTTTCAGGTTAGCTTTAATATGATATACAATTAAAACCTGATATACTGGCAGTAGGTAGAGAGTAAATTCAAGAAGGACTGATATTCACGGTGGACCCTTACCTTCTGGTGGAGATGCTTACTAAGATTATTAGAGATTTGTTACTGATTTGCCTCTGAAGAGAGAGGGGAGGTTCTGCCTTTAGGGGAGTCTGATCTAGACCCCCCCAAAACAACCGCATCAAAACCTCCTCCAACCCCACCCCACCTACAGTCCTGCATACTGACTTAACTGTCTGGGGCCCCTTTCTCTCCTGCCTGCTCCATAATTCAGTTTCACATTTCTCGTCAGTAATATTTTAAGTATTCAATTTCATTTGTTCTGGGGACTTCATGCATTGATGCAAATCACAGTTCCCCTCTCTAATGGCTTAGTTTAAACCCAGTCCCAGCTCACTTTATTGCCTCACCTGCTAATTAGATTATTTCAGAATCCTCTTGGTATCGCTTGACAACCACGAGGCCTTAGTGTTCTGTCTCCATGCTGGAAATGAAAATTTTTCCAATGGTGAGAAACCCTGGAAACCTAGCTGATTCTTAGATGAAAGCCCTTCGACCATTTCCAGATCAGTATTTAACACCATTTCTGTCCGAGGAGGACCTTGGCTTCTAGTTATAAGATGTTGGAATCCAACTTGAGTGAAGGGATATCTGCATTATAATGTGATCAATAAGTTTGAGGTGATTATCAGAGCTGCTTTGATAATCTTGGGGGAAATCAAACCTTTCCTTCATCATTCCAGGTACAATCCCATTATCATAGATAAGTAATATGGGCTTCTTTGCAGCCCAGATTGTCTCGAGGGATTTTGATGAAGGCAGTCTCCAAGGACCAGGAATTTGAGGGAAAAGAAATGTTCGGTCCACAATCCATTTAAATAGATGAAAGACCAGAATTAATAAAAAGGATGCTTCCACTGTTTTTGATAATATCTCAGGGATATAAGTTGTGAGGAAATTAACTGGGAAAAAACCCTGTAGCATCCCTTTATAAATATTAATATTTAGAGGTAAATTCAAGATCATTTAGAGATCCCTTCCCAGATGTATATGGCAAAATAGAGAAGAGAAATGTACGTTCTTGAAGTTGATTATAAATGAAAATACTGTTGCTTTCCTTTGGACATCTGGAAACAAATTAATTTTCCAAATCAATCAAGTATGAGAAACAAAAATGCCCTGATAGTGCCAAATAACTAACTGCAGGGAGCCTGTCAGGAGCTGCTGGCAGAGTTTGGAGACCAGGGCAGAAGCACCAAGCCTGCCTGGAGGGTCCAGCTGCTCAGCCTCTGTACCTGTTGCCGAATTCAGAACCCTGACACAGTGTCCAGTTGAGTCAGGTAGAGGAGGGGAGGGGAGCACAACAAAATAGAATTCTTAGTACTGGACAGCAAGTTCACAATTTGAGGGATCCCTGAAAACATGTGGAGCTCTCAGTGAATTCTTTGTGTAGCCAGGAGGTGACAGTTGCAAAGTAAACCTGAGAACACTAGTCAGGAGGGATGTACACAGTGAACCGTTAGAGCAGTAGAAAACTCAGCTTCTAAGCAATACATTTGTTCCGTGTTCAATTATGAAGGATAATTTAGTTAATGATGAAGTTACGATGGAACCTGCGTCCCTTAAAGAGGGCAGGGGGAGAGAATGTGAATTTCATCTTGATAGTGCTTTAGTTTAAATGGGGCTTGTTTTTCCTAGACCCTGAAAATCTTTAAAACAAAATAAATAAATAAAAGAGGGGAAAAAAGAAAGAAAGAAATTTATTATTATTATTTTTAAAATATAGTCAGGGTCATTTATCAGCTTTTACACTTTACCTCTCTGTTTCTTTTTTGGTAAGCTAAGGCCCCTTCCAACTCTAAAACTCTGATTTTATATCTTGATCTTTCTAGATAGGGAAGCTTCCTACCCTTGAAAACAAAACAAAAAAACCTCTTTTGAATAAAGAGAGAAACCAGGGCAAAATTCTGAAAAGATCTCTAGATGGGCAAGGCTTTTGGCTTAGCACTGGTCCCAATAAGAGAAGATACAAAGCAACTCTTATTAGCAATCTTAGGCTACAGTTAAACATTACTTGAAATTTCCCGATAGATTTGCCTTTTAAAAACAAAACCCTGTCTGAATTTATCTTCGTGGTTGGATAACCTGTTGTTTTTTTTTTTTTTTTCTACTTTGTACATTTGATATTCTTAAAATGGACATGAAGGAAAGCTGAATATTTTTTGTGATCATAGATTAAGATGAAATGAACCCCAACATTTATCCAGTTTAACTCCCTCCTTTTTACATCTGAGGAGACTTAAAATTCAGAAAATTTCCACTTGTCTAATATCATGTAAGTAGCAAGTGGCAAAGTTGGAATTCAGACTCAAACCCATAAGCTTTTTGTTTATCTTTCTTTCCACTGGGCAATCTGCATCAGTGTATTTGGAAATAATTAAATCCTACACAGGCTTTCTGTGGATGTATAATTTCTGTGAGACAGAGGAGTTATTACCTCTTCTGATAAGATAGCTATCCATGATTACATCAACAGGATGGATGAAATCTGCCAATGTATAATGGATAAATCGGTAATTTACAGGATAATGTTTTAAAAATATACTCCTTAATCCCATCATCCTTATTTTTTTCTAATGACAAAGAAAAAGAATGAAAATACTTTGGAGGAAAATTAATTGGTTTTGGGCAAATTGCTTTCTCTCTCTGGGTCTATTTCTTTACATGTAAAATGCAGTGAAAGGACTATTTTCAAAGATTGCTTCCAGTTCTAATAATTTATCTCTTGGTCTCTTCGTCTATGTGAAAATTCACACATAACAAATGAAATATTTAAAATAAAAATATTTAGGAAATAAAATAAAATGCTTGAAAAAAAGCAAGCTTTCTCAGAAAACAAAATCATACTGGCCTCAGAAGGAAAGTACATGTAGAGGAAGAGAGATCATTAAAACTGCTGGTACATCTCCATTAGGTGAGAGGAGATTGGAACAAATGAGCAGTTGTAGGCTCCCTAAAGTTCTTGAAAAAAATATTGAAGGACCTTTTCTCAGGCCCTCTTGACATTCTGCAAATATTCCTCAGCAGTATCTGTTAGATGACATAATGAAAGTTTGAAATGAAATCTTTCTGGTCTGACAAGGAAGATTTTTGACTCTGGGGAAAAAAGCAACACCTGTGGTAAGGGGACATTTTTTACTTTCCGAAACAATTTTATTTTGCAGACCCATGGAAATGTTTACAATAAACTATTTCATGTAAGTGCCAGTTAGTTTTAGGGTTGGTCTTTGCAACTCTTCTTGGGTTTAGGAGAAAAGTTCTAAAAATTGGAGATCAAAGTAATTTTAGTGCTGAGATTAGAACTCGAACCTATATTTTAGAAAGTAGAAAGGGTGTAAAAAAAATAATCCTGCCAGGTCTATTTATTTATTTATTTATTTTGAGAATGAGGGATTATCTCTTATTTCTTGAAAGGTTTCTAATTCAGATGTGGCAAGTTAGAAATCTGTGGGGAATTTTTTTTTTAAACGGGAAACTTGCAGATTGTCTTCTCATGAAACAAATGTTTTTAAATATGTATTTTCATTTTGAATTGTTTTTGCCTTTTTGGATGCTGAATGGTAAACAAAGCTTTCAGAAATATCTATATAGCCTTTTGATTCCTTGATTTTTTGCGTCCCACTCTATCCATTTTTTAAAATACTTTTTGCCTGTTTTATTTCCTGTACTAATTACTCACATGCCAAAAAACACAGTTCATATGTGTGAGTTGAGTTTTGCTTTCTACCTTGTTGCAAAATAATTTATTAGGGTATAATTTGTCAAATGAAATACAAGGAATTTAATATGTGTAAAGAAAGTTGAACAATTCAGGGTTTCATATCCCTCAAATTCTTGCCCAGGAAATGTTTGTTTGTGCAGGTTGGCTTGTAACACTTTATAGGTGTCTGTTTTGTTTGGGTTATAAAATTTGGAAATTTTGTGTTTTGTGTGTGTCTGAGTACAGACACATATGGAAATAGAACTTTCCAGAATTCAGATTGACTCACTGGTAACATTGCCAGTACATACAATATATATGGGTATGTGTGTATTTAAAAAAATATACATATGTGTGTGTGTTTAGATTGAAACATAAAAAAAATTCTTGTCATCAATATTAATTAAGTTTTGGAATTATGGCAGAGAAAAAGATCCAAGAGACTTGTTTTTTTTTTTTTTTCCTGTAGCTGATTTTTTCCCCACCTGCCCTTATAAAATAAGCTTCTCTTCTCAGTTTTATTATTAAGCCATTTGAGTTTCCTAATGCTAGGCTGCTGTCGGTGCCTCCATTTTCCATGGGCTAATTATTTATTTTGTCGAGGATTCATGCCCTCTTATTCTCTTCCCTTTTACTGCCTATTTTGCCCATTAGCAGCTCCCTCTCCAGAGCGGAGACCTGGATAACTCCATTTTGCTGTTTCAAGAAGGTTTGATCAATGCAGGTGGAAGCTCTTGGCTACAAGGGAGATGTGAGTTACGGGTAGACTAAAGTCACCAGTGACATGTTTCTCTTTCTTCCCATTAGGCGAATAATCCAAGTGGACCCTAGGTAGTCAGGTTAAAAAGATGCTTTAATAGCTTTCCTACCAGTGACTTGAAAGATTGACTCATGGAATCACAGGTTCAGAGATGAAAAGGATCCGACGGGTCATTTAGCCTGCTAGCCCTCATTGTATAGATGAGGAAACTGAGGTAAAAGTGTTTTGGGTTTTTTAAACCTCTTGTAAAAAAAAAATTCCCCCTTATTAAAGACCATTAAATGGTATTGATTCAAAGGGCTCTAGTGAAGCATCTTCCCCCCAGGGCTGCTCTAATGCTTCTGCTTGTGTCACTACAGTTTTCTCTATAGCCCACTGATGAGTGGACTTCTCACTAAATCTGGATACTGGTATAGAGCCGTGATCCAGCTCGGTGGAGGACCTGGCCCCTTAGTCTAGGGCTCTTCTTCCTCTGGTTTTTAATGAATACAACCAGAATGATAGTGGGTCCAGTATGCAGATGACCTAGTCAATTGCAGTTCTTAGAATTGTCTCTGGAAAGGTGTAAATCGGCTTTGGGATTTTTCTCTCATCTGAGAAGTGTGACTGATAACAGAAAGAGCATCCTGATTATCAGGAGGACTAATGTGGGGAAATAATTCTCAGTTATTGTTTGAATAGTGATTCTTTCTGGCACTGGGGTCTACAAATGGGCGGATAATTTAAAACCACCCATAACTTAGAAACCTGCTTCCCATCCTGAATGACTAAGGAGGGACACCTGACTGATAGCGGAGGAAATGCAGATTAAACCACTACTTTTCTGATCTGGGAGGAAGAGGAAAAAGGGAAAGAGAAAGGAGGAACAAGACCATGCCCCTATGAATCTGACCTGGGGGGTTGGGGTAGGGGGAAGATAAATTGTCCTTCGTGCCTTGGCAACCTTCCCTAGGTGGGAGGGAGCCTTTTTCCAGCAGTTAGCCTATTTAGAGAAGGCACAGTCAGGTTGGGAGCCTATTGTCACTTGGATTGGAAAGGCAGCAAGAGACATGAATTTGGCCGAGTGGTTCAATTTAGAGACCTTCTGACCCTCAGCCTCATTTCATACAGTACTTTTCCCCATGATCCTTCAATTTTAATGAAGTGCTTAGGAGGTGACTACCTCTCACTATTTAATTAACATTTTAAAAATCTAGTTTAATTGGGATTATGGGAGGATGTCATCTTAGAGCCATGACAATTTTCCTAAGCATGGGCTACAATCCCTTCGCTGGACACATAATTAATAAAAAAAACAAAATACCCAGCTGCATAAAAATAATAAAGATAAAAATCTATTGACATCATTGGCTTCCTTTGGGATTTAAGATGTACATTCAGCAGCATAACGGGGTATTGAGCAAAGGAAGTGATAGTTTGGGCTTTCTACTCCCGGTTTGAAAGTCCTTCGTTTTTAAATTCCTCTTAGGAACCCTGGATACCTTTACACCTTGGTGAAAGCTTGCTCCTCATCTCTTCTCCATATCTTTCTTAATTTTCCAATCATCTCCTCTTTTAGTTCTGAATGGAGAGAGACAGTGTGGTTGGGAGAAGCAGATCGGGAGAATGGGAGAGAGAGAGAGAGAGGCTCTTAGGTGGAACACCTCCTTAGACACTAGTTATGTGATCTGTGCTAATGCCCTTTGCTCATCTGTAAATAAGGAGATAATAGATGGCCTCTAAGATCTGAAAATTTGAGAGAAGGTTCTCTCTCTCTCTCTTTTTTTAAATTAAAGCTTTTTATTTGCATAACATATGTATGGATAGTTCTTCAACACTGACCCTTACAAAGCTTTCCGCTACACATTTTCCCCCCTAGTCCCCACCCCTCCCCTAGATGGCAGGAAGTCCACTACATGTTAATTATGTTAAAATACTTGACAAATTGAATATCTGTATACATATTTCCATACTTACCTTGCTGTGCAAGAACAATCGTATCTACATGAACAAAAAATATCTGAAAAAGGAAACCCAATGCAAGCAAACATCGATAGAGAGCATGGAAATGATACGTTGTGGTCCACATCTCATATCCGAGAGAAGGTTCTTAAAAAGAATTGGCATCTGTTAAGTGGAATTTTAAAATTTGGTTGGCTTTGGTCTTGATATTAGCTTAAAAAAACAGTCAGAGCCTGGACTTCATTGGTATAGAATAATAGATGACTCTCTGTAGCTATAACATTTTAGTTTTCTCAAGGTTAAGAGGCACAAAGAGATGGCAGGTCAGAAGCTGACGGTGAAACGGGAAAGACCAGGATTCAATACTGGCTCTGTGGTCCTGGGCAAGTCGTTTCATTTTATTTCCCAGTGCTCCAACCAATCTTTAAACTGTTTCTCAGAGGAGAAAGAGAGGCTGACCTACATTAGTTTGTTCATCTGAGAATAATACAAGCTAGGAAATTCCAAATTTAGTTCCTATTTTCAGATTACTTGAGAATTCTGAAATTTTTTTTTAAAAATAGCTTCCCTTTGGGGTCCCTCTCCTCATGTTTTAGTTGGTAAATTATTACTGCTTCCTACCTTTCCTTCACTACATCCCTTCCACTTTTCAGCTTGAGTCAAGCCTCCAGTTAGCAGATTCCCATTGGAAGCTTCCCAATAAGTGCCCAGATGCAAATCCCAGCACTTTATATCTATACTTATATGATGTGGAGCTGGTGCTCCATAAAGTGAGATGAGGCAGGGTTTCAGGAGGCTCTTACTAGTTCTGAGCTGTGCTCAATGGCCCCCTTTTTTTGTCCTGATGACTAGGGAACTAAATATCTTTCCCTTTGCTCTTTGGACTGCCTGGCAGTAAGGCACTCTTAGGGCAGGCAGCCGTAGCACCTAAAAGCCTGTTATTCCTGAAGTACTCAAGAAAACCACCCAGGAGCTGAAGGTGCTGGTCAAGGGCATCCCAAAGTTTGTGGTCTGGAAACAGGAGATGACTCATTTCATTTAGAAGGATGATCTGTCCTGGAGGACGGATCAGAGCCCTGGGTAGTTGATTCTAAGACTTATCTTTTAGGCAGTTTTCTGTCTCTGTGTGTAGATAGATACACATTTATATATGTGAGTGTCATGGCTTAAATATAAGAAGTACTAATTTTATTCCACCATCTGATCGACACTCTTTGCCCTCTGCCATCTGCAGTAATGGATTGAGGATCAGAGTAGAAAATTCATTCACCCACTTGCCTGTCCCCATAGCTGTCTTACAGAGAGAGCCTGTCATCATGCTGAAAGCTAATGTCTTATACTTGGAAACCGAGAAGGTTGGGAGGCTTGTGTGGACTCCAGTGCCTATGTCCTTTAAATGTTCCTGGCTCTCCTCTTCAAGAAATATTATTCCTTAGCTTGGCAGTTCTAATATCGTGGTCAGGGGAATTTTTGATGACCCACTTATTTAAAAAATATTTATTGATATCTTTTTGTATTTGAGACACCCTTTTTTGAATAGATCCTTTCTCCCCTATCCTAAAAACAAAAAGTTGAGTTGGACTGTATGTATATGCTGGCTTTTGCACTTCAAGCTCCTTAAGAGAGGGAAGTGTACTTTTTCTTTTTATTTGATTTGTGATTTCATTAGTATAGGAATCTCTTTTTTTCAAAGCAGATTTGGCTCATCTCTGCAAATTATAGTCTGCACACAGAGGTTCTTCATCATTCTAGATATTGTAGACCCCTTGGAAATGCCTGGTGAAGCCGATTGCCAGCTTTTGGAAAAAAAAAATTAATGCATAAAACAAAATACATAGTATTACAAAGGAAACCTATTATATTGAAATGTAATTGTATAGATATTAAAACAAGAAGTTCAGTCACCTCAAATTAAGAACCCTTGTCTCAGAGGGTTTACTGAAGGTGCTGAAAAGTGATTTTTTTCCAAAGACAGAGGCAAGTAATTCCATCTCATAGGACCTGAAACTAGGTGGTCCAGATTCGGAGGTCAGTTCTTTATCTGGTACCCCATTTCCTCTCCCTATTTTCTTTTCTCTTTTTGACTATGGAATGGGAGATATGCTTTAACTTCAATTTATATTTTAGACAAATTTTGCCAAGGGTTAAAGCAAGATTTTCAAATGTCTGAATCACCTCTGCTCATAAATTTAAGAGAATTTGAATTTTCCTGCCGTGACTTTCAGGGCTAGCAACAATTGTATAATTGTCTTACTAGTGTATTGATATATCAAATGAGTCCTTGATTGATTGAGAATGAGGATACCTGCTCCAAGCATGTGTGGGTATTAGGTTTAGGTGTTTTTGAGAACCTCATACAGTGACTCTCACACAGAACTGACAAATCAATAAGTACAAATTGAATGTCACCTTTGTTTCTGATTTAGGAGCTACCCAATCTGTGTGTAATTTAAAGAGGAAGAATAAAATCAAATTTGTGAATCTGGGTGATTAGGTTATTGAAAAATCAGAACAAACTGGAAAAATTATACTATATAATAAATATACAGGATATATAATAATATTATTACATATAATATAGTAATATATAATAAATATTAGCTGCTCCGATGGGCAGGAGGCTGTGAAGTGGATGGAGAAGTAACAAATCAATCGCTGCCACCTCTAATGAGGACATGGGACTCCTAGGGCTTGGCTCAAGGTTTCTTGGACATTTAGCTAGATTAAAATTGTTGTGAGCAGAATGTTAGAATAAATGTAATAAATATTATGTTTATTTTAAAATAAAATAAAATAACAAATATAATATATTCTTCACAATTGCTACAAAATGATTTCCCCCCAGACTGAAATCAGCAAAGCCTCTCTCTCCCAGTTTTTATAATTAGAAATCAACTTAAGACCATGCTTCATGCCTTTCCCTCATGCAATTTTTTTTAAGTTTCACTTGCATTTTAAAATAGTGAATATTAGTAGCTGTATTGATATTTTCAGTGCTTTGAATTTACTCCTAATAATTAAAAATAATTTGCCAAATGGTAAACTATTTTTTTCAAGTAAAAAGAATTCTTAGATATAGAATACCTTATTGAAAAGGAATTGTGAAAATGATTTTGAGAATAAAGTTTATTTTAAAGAAGGAAATTTTAAGTTTTTAATTGAACTGGTTGCAGTAATAGTTATTAAAATTTTAAAAATTTTAAATTACATCGTGAGATGTTTTCTTTTTCTTTTTTCTTTTCTTTTCTTTTCTTTCTTTTTTTTTTTTTGAGATGTTTTATTTTCAAACAAGATAGAATGTTAGTATAGTTGCTTTCTGTTGCAACTGTAAATACTTAATGACTGGAATATTTACCAATGCATAATTTATACATTTGTTTAAACTAGTAACTTAAACTCCTATATATACATATACACATATATGTATATATTAAATACAATTGCATACACCTAAACAAATGTAGTTATTTCTTACTGGGTTGTAGACTTAGATTTGTGTTATGCATGAGCTTTTGAAATGAAGGATTTTATTCTTAAAGATAGTACTCTTGAAAAAATAAATTTTGATAAAAATAATTGCACGATCAGTACCTGATTTTCATTTGTTTTCTCAGGATGAGCATATTTATTTTACATTCTGTGTTTATGACCAGTACATTTTTTCTTTCAAATGGTAGAGCCAAAAATATTTTAAAACAAAAGAAATCCTGTGGCAAGCCGGGTGAGAAGATTTTATGGGTTTTTATGCTACTGCCCTTACCACCTCTAACATATTGCTAGGGGAAACAGAGGCAGTCTTTATCTGTGCTCTTTTAAACTGAAAATATGCTGGAGCTTTTTTGAATGTTTCTAAAATGAAGACTTAAAGGTTTGAATAGATGTAAATGTATGTAAATGAAGAGAGGGAAGGCTATTCAGGCTTTCTGTCCTCTTTTGTGCAAATTCTGTGCTCTGCTCAGCCCAGGTGTCTGAGTGTCTGCCCCTTTGCGGTGTACAGAATTCCTGTCTAATGAAACTTTTGTTTTTGACTTGTGTAGGTTTTTGTGGAGCTAATTCTGTCTTTGAATCCTGTCTACTTTTGATGGTAGAGAAATTGCAGCAAACACACAATTATAAATTTCCCATTGTGAACAAGCTTCACAATACCCAGGATGCCTTGAACTTCCAGCTCCGGGGTTTGTGTCTGCAATTTTGTAGTATTGCTAGTATTTTTTTTTTTAAGTTTTATTTTGTAAATTACCCAATTTTTTTTCTTTGTTTAGCATAGAGAATGCAATTCTCTTTGGGGGAGAGAACAAATTCTCAAGTGTCGAATTGAAAATGTGTATATAAACTTGACCTAGTTGTAATTGTATTACAAGAGGCAATTTGTAATGAGGGAGGCGGGTAGGGTGGAGCCCTGGGTCCCAACTCTCACTGATTTCATAAAGCTAACTAGCTTTTATTATGAATCTCCTGCTAACTGAAAGGTACCTTGGAAGAATAGTTTGCCATTTTCTTAGATGGCGGACACTCTAGAAGGACAAAGCTAATGCTTTCATAGAATTACAGAATTTGAGGGGTGGTGGTGGAAGGGGTGTCTAGTTAGCCAAGACCTCCAGAAAGAATCACATCAAAATATACCCATTATATGGCTTGTAATGTTCACTTTTGATCATCTGCAAGAGCCAGGACAGCCTGTCAGACTCATTACTGAAGTATATGGAGGTAGGTGCTTTATCTAATTATCTTCTCTGGGGGGCCTCCAAGGAAGAGGCTGATTATGAAAAACTTCTTGCTACTAACCTGTTTGATTTATTTAATCCAGTCCCTCCTAAGGATTAGAATTCAGATTTTTGACAGGACCTTCAAGCTGCACATTCAGAGGAATGTGAGCATCTCTATTCCCTTTTCCTTATTCATTTAGTCTTTATGGTTTAGAAGTAAATTTTTAGCTAAAATTGCAATTTCCTATTAACTCTAAGCCTTTTAAGCACATCCCAAGCCCTTGGACTCTAAATTAGTCCAGCTAGCACGCATTCACAAACATTTAGGGGACGACAGTATTCCTTATTGTTAATGATCTTATGAAAGACCTGGACAACCCGGGATTCTTTGCTCAGTTTCCCTCACTTTTCCAGTTCCAAGGCAGGAGGCTTTCTCAAGTTTTCCTTCTGATATCAGAGGCTCAAGTGGGCTGAGTGCCTCCCTATGCCATGTACTCATCGTCCCAAAGAATATATAAGAAGATTTGAGCTTCTTAAACCTCTCATCCCTAGTAAAATTTGACTGCATAATAACACCTTTTGATCGGCAAATTATTGTTGGTCGGTCACCCTCCAGTTAGACTCTTAGCTGAGGAAAAAGACATATCTGAGAGGCAAGCTTTCATCTCAGAGACATAAAGCTCTATAGCTGCAGAGCCAAGTGAATATTGAGGTGGCTTAGCTATTAAGTTAAATATGTGCCCTATTGCAAATTATTTGTAAACTAACACATTTGTTGTGGGAAGCATGACGTTTGAAAGAGCCATTTGTCCCACTCTCCCTTTCCTTTTCCCCAGTTATAACAAGTTAATCTTTGCTTACTGGTGTTCCTCATGACTGGATTTCAGATCTTTTCAAATAAGTTATTTTATAGAAATATTAGAACAGTTTGGGAGCAGTGATAACAAAGGTATCTTAACAAGTCTTTACTATAGATGATACACTACTGACTTAGCTCATTTGACCCTTAAATTCTATACCTTAAATTCGCATCCAGTGTGGGTTGTTGTGACTTGTATAGATTATTTTACATGCATTTTCAATTTTTAGAAAAACGGGAGACATAGGACCAAACAAATTGCTTTTTTTTTTAAACAAGACTTTCATTTAAGTCTCAGTACATGTTGCTATTGTTCCCGTTTTACAGATGAAGAAATTGAGAGAGGTGAAAGTACTTGCTCATGACCTCACAGCTAATGAGCTTCTCAGGGCAGAATTCTCACTCAGGTCTTTCTATACCTTATACTGCCTTTCTACTTAATATAATTCCCCCCCCCCCTCCATTGGCCTTGGGCAGTCCCTTGCCAGTCTAATCTCTTCTATGTGGGATGCTTAATTTAGCGTTTGATCCCACATCTCAAAACCCTATGGGAGGCTCAGGAGATCAGTGACTTCCCTAAGATCCCATACCACTTACAGAAATTGACCACAAGCAGGATTTTCAAAGCCGTGTCTGTCTTCCTGAGTCTGTCAAGCACTCCACTGAGTGAAACACGGAACAGCTTCTAATCAGGCATTTGAAAATCTCATCCGATGCCGGCTCTGAGATTTTGGTGCTGGGGGAAGACGGACATCACTTAGAGTAGACACTTTGTGAGGGTAGGTGGCTGTGGGACTCAGTTTCCTCTTCAGTAACTGAGGGGACTACTTAACCTCTTGAGATCCTTCCAGCCCTACATCATTCTATTATCTTAAAATATGAACTGTTTTGTTTCACCAAAATAATTCTCTCCCAGCTGCTTTCTCCCTTAGGGGTCAGATATGATGGACGTGTAAAGTGCTTTGTAGACTTTTCTAGCGAAGTTGTGGATGCCAGAAAGAGGGCAAGATCAACACCTAGACATTATGGATGGCTTTCTGGCATTTTGATTTAGCAGCAGATGTAGGTAGGAGGGTGGAGCCCAAGGCTGGCCAATTTGAAAAAGCTGCTTTGAAAAGCTTTAACTTGGGAGAGACTTAAATGTTTTCCTTAACAGTCGGGGATAAAGAGAGTAGAGCAGTTAAATTTTCTCCCCTCCAGATTTTAAAAGTGCATTAAGTAGGCTTATTGCTCTCCCAGTCGTAAATGGTCATAATTATGTGGTTTTAGCCTAATTGTAACCTTGAAGAATGGCTAACCGCTGCCTTGGAGCAAGCCACCTTATCTAGATGCAGATTTTTAAGTGTTTTTACTGTAATAAGAAAACTCCCTACCTTGAGGGCTCCTTGCGGCTTTTTTGTAGGTGGCGTCCTAGGAAGTCCTACTGTAATTGTTCTGTAGGAAAAAAGGAAAAAAAAACTGTCCCCAGCTTGACTCAGGGGAAAGAGAAAAGTAGCTGTAGGCTTTAAACAAGGCAGGCTGTGTTACGGAACTTCACAGAGACTTGGGAACTCTCTTATGTGCTGAGATTTCCTTCGGTGAATCAGGGTTGAAGATGTCCTTAAACCTTGTCCTCCATGGGAAAGGGACTTCTCAGAGGCCTGTAGGAGGCCATTATCAGAGGCAAGATTCGGGCTCTGCTCCTTTGATTTCGAAGCTACTGACTAGCAAAAGAGATGAATGTCTTCCAAGACTCCATCCCCCCCCCCCAAAAAAAAATGCACTTAGCAGTGGTTCTCATCCTGGAGTCCACAGATTTATCTTTAAAACTATTTTGTTAGCCATATTGCAATATCATTGATTTTCTTTAACATTTTCTGGTTTTTGTTTTATGCTTTTAAAAATGTGGTTCTGAAAAGGGACCCCATTGGCTCACCAGGCCAACCAAGGGATTCCGACCCTTTCTTGAGAGAACTATAGGCAGTCCATGGTACTGTGGAGAAAGAACCCTACATTTGGAGTCCACTGGGTTCCCTTCAAAGCCGGGCTCTGCTGCCTGTGGGACTCAGCTCCTCCCTTTCCCTCCCCTCCTCCAGGTTTCCTTATCTGTAGAAGGAAGGGGTTAAAAACTCGGATACTCCTGGAAGGTGCTTTCTGCTCTTAATCCGAGATCCAGCTAGCATTTCCCAATGTGTTCAAAGGGAGGAATCTCTGCATCTGTGCCTCCAGACCCAAGGCACCACAGCTTGGGGAGCTGGCCCCCTGCTTTTAGCTTTCATTTCATGTGTGAAGGGGGCTGGGCTGTAACCTTGAAGAGCAAACCAGCCTGACTGAGTTGGAGCGGGTGTGGGGGCCGGGGAGAAATGAAATGGGCTTATACAAAGCCAGACAAAGAGGTGAGTTGGTGGAGGGCTCAAAAGGCCAGGTGGAGGGATTGGGATGGAGTCCTTGACCACCGCCACTCTAGCTCATTCTCCCGCCAGGGACCAATCGCTTGAATGCAGGGAGCTGGGGATTTGTTTTTTCTAAATGCTTATTTTCCTCTTGTGAACCATTATATTCTCTTGCATGCTTTATCCTGCCAGATTGTGTGTGGAGTGTTTAAAAATTGAACAAATAAGCCTTGTGAGCAGTGGAACTTGAGTGCTCAAAAACAAATCAGGAGGGGGCAGCTAAGCTGGGCTGCTCCATTTTCCGAACCTTTAGGTGATGGGAGTCTCTCAGTTCTTGGAGAAATGGGTGTTGTCCCTTAGTCATTTTTCAAATATCACTTGCTCCAGATCGAACTCCTGGGAGCACCTGTTGAGTGCTCATGTGAAATCATACTGGTTTGGCAGCCTCCTCACAGGTGCTTGCTTTAATATCGGCCCACATATAATTGTTGTTATCTCATTTGATCCTTAAAATCCTGTGAGGCAAGTAATAGTGTCCTAATTTTAGGAAACAAGACTTGAGAAGAGCTAAATGACTAGCCCATGGCCACACAGCTCTGCTCCAAGATGAGTGCTTTAGCTCCTCTGACCAAGGGTGATGTTCTCCCCACCACCCCCATTGCCTTCTCTTTAGTCCACTTAATGAGTCTCGTCCTTCGTGGACTGATGACTGTGTAATATTTTAATAATCCCAAAGCAAGTATGAATTTTTTTCAACCAACGTGAAAACCTCCCTGTGCATCGGGTTCGAATAAGCTATCTCAGTAACCTGAGAATCTCTAACAAATAGAACTTCATTCCAAATTAGATTGGATTGGAAAGCAGCTACTTTCTTAAAAACTGATTTAAAATCATGGCTAACCCTATGAGGGGAATTCTCTTTTGTGATCTCTGCAGACCTCAAGGTTTTTGTTTTTTAACATGGAAAGAAAAGGGAGAACAATAGCTATTTTTCTAAATGTGTCTGAAGCCTCTATGAATAGTCTATTGTAGAATAAAGCTTTGGGCTTTTTTCCTCCCAGGGACTGTTCTCCTTCCACTAAGTTTTCACCATTTAAGCCCAGAAGATGCTCGTTTTTTTCTGTCTCTCTCTGTCTCTGTCTCTCTTTCTCTCTCATTTTTTTTTTTTTTTTTTTTTGGAAGACCTGCAGAGATCTTATTAAGCAGCTCATTTAAATAGTAGAACCAGTAGCTAATGTTAAACAGCATGGGCTCTTGCCATGGATTGCAACGCCTGTGATTTTATGAAATAGTTGCAGGAACTTTTTTGTTGCAAGGCTACATTTTCGGATGCTTAAGACCCAGGACAAAGAGTGGAGTCAACTCTCTTGTTCAGGGATAGACGGTGAAGTCTGTGAATAACTCAATTCAACAAGTATTCATTGGGCTTTCATAGGTCCCAGCCCTCTCACAGAAAAAGAAACATTGTCTGCCAATGAGCTGACAACCTATTTGGGAGACGATTTACCCATGAGAAATGAGGCAGCGCCATTAAACAGCCTGAGAGGCCATGGTAGTTCTAGAGCTAAAATCAGCCTTAGAAACCATCTTATCCCTCCCTGGGGGTTGCAGATGAGGAGGCTGAGACCCCAAGAAGTACGAGGACTTGGCCAAAAAATAAATAACAAAGACAGCATTTGAACCCAGGTTCTAAGAAGCCAAAGCCAGTGTTTTTTCCTTCAATACTAGGATTTTCTCATAGTCATTGCCACTTTCTGCACTTGAGTTTAAAGGCTGGTTGGTGATGTCAACTAGTGCTTGTGGC